>JANHAO010027540.1:0-10822 GCA_026873985.1 Saraca asoca | reverse complement strand
AATTTGACACATTAATTTTTTTCGACATCTTAGGAGACCTCAGAAATGTCATGGCACATGATGTTGCACTTTTTGACATCCTTAACCGTCGCAAGGCCACTAAAAAATGAAATTTTTACAATTTTAAAATTTTAAAACATGTCAGTTTCTATCATCTCTAGATATCGAAAAAATGTCATGTGGCATTTTCCCGACAATCACAAATGCCAGGAATCCATCAAATAAAAAAATAATCTGATTTTAAATTAAGTAGTCCTCTGTTTTCATATCATTTGTCTCTGCCCTAAAACTCCCTAACCCTCAATAACGCTATTGACTTGCTACTGGTCATCCATTGTCGAATTGTTGAGATCAATCACTGGGTTGTCGCCTTTCATCACTGGTTTGATGTTGTCCATCCCCAGCTTGACACTGCCCATTCCACCGTCGAAGCTAGCTACTACCCAGGTATTCTTCCAATTTTTTAGTCCCTCAATAAGTAAATAGGGTCACTTAAGACAGGAAATTAATCTTGTGTTGTCACTTATTATTACTACTAACTCGTCGGCTGAGACTTCATTAACAAATTTAATTTATAAGCCCAATATGTTGTTGTTGATGGCCGGTTTCTTTCAAAAAGAAGCCATTTCTCCACTTGTATCGAGACAAGCACCTTAGTTGTGGAAGATGTGAAGCAATCTTTGTTTCTTCATCTCACTATTTCTTGTAAGCAATTATAGTTTCTGCCTTTCCCTCTGTACCTTTCTTGCATTTAGCTCTATAGAACAAGATATGAAACACAGCATGTGCATATAATCATCAAAATATATAGCCCTATGGGATATTGGAGATCATAGGATGAGCTAGCCTTCTGGTTAATGGTTTACAAACAACACAATGGACAGATAGAGAAAGGCATAAGCAATTAAGCACCCAGTTTTATTGTCTACATAGGATTTTTTATTCCAACAACATAATTTAAGAAGATGAAGTCGCTTCTTAGCATTTTTGTCTGAGACATCTTCAATATATCTACACGAGAGGTAGCCTTATTTTCCTCATATATTTTCAAAATTGACCATTCATTCATCACCCAAAATCAATTTGACAACTAATTATACAGTAGAAAATCACAATAAACTAATGTAAGAGACATGCATATCTATTTATAATACATATGAATTGCTTAAACTTAATCTGCAAATTTTATAGTAAAGTAATACATACATCCAGGCTTTTCATTTCTCCATAAAATAAGGACCCAGCAGAAAAAAACGTCCTTGGTACAACCTCACTGTGTTACTTTAAGCCCAACTCTTTCCTTCATTTTCACGTTATGAACTTAATTTTATGTCAAAAGTCATCACAAGAATACACTAAATCACTTCATAATGCTGACCAAAATTTGCCAACTCAACCAGTCCTCGGTTTTAGCATAGAGGTAAAGATGGTAGAACAAGCTCTATAGATAGATAGTCTGAAATCTAATTACTCCTTCAAGTCAAAAACAACTTCCTCCTACCATTCACTAAGACTTGCCAGAGAAATAAGTTGCATGACATGGAGAATGCAAATTAGAAAAGAAGAAATTAATTTAACCCCAGCCCCCTCCCAAAAAAGAAAAAAAATTGGTGATGAAGCATGAGCATCATAAACTATTACTTTATGCACCAGACTAACTTCCAATTCTCTTTCTAGAGAAAGCCTTCGAATCAAGGAGGAGCGCATCTGCAAACAGTGATTCGGCAAAAGAAATAAAAATTATGGATAAAAAAGATAAATTTCACATATCATTTCTAGCAAAAATAAAAATAAAAATTATGGATAAAAAAACTACATAATATGATACGAAGTATCAATTATCATGGCCATGCATATCATTCTTAATGCCTTTAAAGCTCTATTGAAATAGTTTATGATTGGTTATGAAAAAATCGGCACAATTATCACATACTTACTTCTGACTCATTTGTGTATCTATTATAATGCTACTTAGGCTGCTACAATATGATGGTAATTATTAATAGATTTTATTTTGAGGTCACGTGGCTCAATTTCTGTTGAGACATTATGATGGAAATGAAGCCACCTTACCATACCAACCTAGAGGGAAGGAAATAAACATGTATATCAATTATGACTTTTGCCTTCACTATGTTGTCTCATCACTTATGTTAATTGCCATTCAAAGATAGATGTATTGCTTCTAATCTTCAGGGAATAAATTTTAAATCTTATGACCTACTTTTGTACTCATTGCATACATATTCTTGTGTAACGGCAAGAAACAAAATATCATATTTTAGAGTCTCTTTGGATCCAACAGATTTATTTGCACTTAAGGGATTCTGAAGCTTCCTCAAAAGTAATGCTGATCAGCAATGAAGATATCAGTCGAATGATAACCTGAAAGTACAAAATAATCAATCACATATGACAGAAGTGATCCATCAAGCACGCTTCAATGTTTAAGTCAGTATTTAAGTAGAGTTTTGTTCAATATGTAAGAGATGATATGAGAAGAGGAATATCTGTGGATATAAGTCTTAAATGTGCCAATTAGAGTATTTTTTTGCAAATGAGCTGTTACCATGTGTTTGTAACATATTGGTGATATTAGCGAGAATCTTACTAAACGGTTATTGGTGTCGCATTGTTCATGCAAGCTTAATTATGCCTTTTGTCACACATTAGTTGAATAGTTGATTCATGAAGTTCTCTGTTGATAAGCCTACATCCTAGGCCATTTGACCAAGGGGAGTAATCAATCAACAGGAGGTAGTCCGTGCTCATGTTGATTCTTTACTTAGTTCTGACTGATCGACCACCAGTCAAATAACTAAAGATCACCGACTATTTTAGGTTGTATCAAATTCTAATATGAATTTGTGTTTGTGTATTTTAAGCTCTTCAGAAAAATTTTGTATTGGTGGAGTCTGACAAATTGCATATTATAGAGTTGTCCTACTTGGTGACAAATTCTTGGGAGTTAGCCTTTGTCTGCAATGAAAGCCTTTAACTCTATCATATTCAACACTGCTTGCAGCTTCCTCTCTCTCTCTCTCTCTCTCTCTCTCTCTCTCTCTCATTTAGCATAAATTAGTAGGTCATTTCTTGTTGTTATAAGCCTTATGCTCCTATAAAGGCTAAGAAGGGCTGGGGTGGGGATAGCCAAGATGGCCAAACTAAAGGCAAATGTAGAGAGGGAGAGAGAGAAAGAGGCTGACTTTGGGAAATATTCCTGTCCTTATCTTGCTTCCTCCGCATTACAACATTGCCTTCTTAAGAGATTATGGACCATTTTGATTCCAATAATGTTAAAAGTAGTACACTGTCGGGGCATGTGAGCTACTTGAGGTCACATCAGAGTATCTCTATGAGTTGGAACCTCAGTATCATTTCTTGTTATCTATCAGATTATCAATAATATCATACCTTCCCTCCCCTCCGATTACTATAAATTCTGATGTGTTTTTGGAATTTTATGCTTCTTGCACATTGTTTATTTTACAGTTTTACTGTATTTCAATCTCAAGCATGGGACCTCAACCTAAGATGAGAGAGTTCTCATGAAAAATGCAACTAACATGCAATCTCTTGAAACCAAATTTTTCTTGAAGTTTTATCACTCAAAATACTAGATATTAATTTGTAGTTTCACTTTGTTACTGTGTCTTAAATATATAATTTAGTGTCAATGTATGACATGATTGAAACACCATAATCTGGAAAATTTTAACTGCATGTGCTCTATATCGGTTGGATGATATGAAGTTGATAAACAGCACAGTCTTGTTATTTTTTCTTGGATGATGTAAGTTGCGCAGGTACAGGAAGAAAGAGAGAAAGGATTCAATGTACAAAATATTTTAAATGTAAATAATTTTAGTTGTGAATATTGTTTTGCATAGAATCCATAAATGGACCCTAATCTTTTTGTAGCTTGTATAAATCTACGTTATCCCCTTCAATCTCGAATTAGCGACCCAAGAATGCTTCCCCTTTTTAGAAAGAATTTTTTGCAGTAGTTTTTTATAGGCATAAACATATGCTCTATAGAATAGATTGTATTCTAACTCTTCGCACATTATATTTTTTTTCAAAAATTGCCAATACATTTATTCTTTCTGGCTATCTTCTTTATTCTAATTTTGTTTTCTTCCTAAATTCATGATTACTTGTCAGGACCTGCATTTCTTTCTATGTACTGACTAGCATTGATTTCATAACCCTTGATTAAATATTTAACATTAACTCATTGGAGACAAATCAAGAGCATTACACAGTATAAATTGCCTAGATAAATAGCTTAGGACAACACCCCAATTTATAAATTTAACCTATTGCCTTTTCGGGTTTAATCCCATTAGTTATAGATAATGATATGTCAACTCTTTATATTCTCACTTGTATGATTTTCTTTAATTCAAGAATTAACCAGTTTTGATCCTTTATCATACTAGGTAGACACAAATCAATCCTAACCCTCCTTTCAGTTACAATTTTTTTTTTTTTTTTTTTTTTGAGTTTCCATCATTTAAAAGGTACAAGACTTTGATGATCAATATCTAGCCAACCTAGCCAGTCTAGTACAATAAAATAGTAAGAATTCCTAGTTGCATAATGTTTATGCATTAGGGTTGTATAAAACCATATATTGGCCTAAGAGAGAGAGGAAAGATAAGTGGTGCCGAGAGAATCAAGCAAACAATCTAATAAAATATTTTGCTGAATATTGCTCCCATTCAATCAGCTCCACACTTGATTAATATTATTATTCATTAATTGCCTCTTACTAATGTCCCAAGATATATATATATATATCTATTATAAATAAGACAAAATATTATTTTAGTACTTCATATATACATGTTTTTTTAATTGGATCCTTATTTAATGTTTATTCTTGATTTTAAAAATAGTTTAAAATTTTTATATAATTTCAAAATTATTTTTTCTTATAATTTTAAAATTTTAATTTATGAACTTTTTTTTGCTAAAGAAAATACATATAAAATTAGAATTATTTTACATTATAACTATTCATGCATCATTCACATAATATCATTTATGACTACTTTCTTAATTCTACTTTTTTGTCTACTGGAAATTATGAAGCTATTATCTACCAACCCAGAGTTAGAAACCTATAGATTAAAGAGTGCAACCAGTAATAGCAAACATTGATTAGTGAAGTTACTTGGTGTATTGAGGTTGCGTACTTGCATATTTTAAAGGTAAGTTTCTTAATTAGTAATTTATTTTATTGCTATACATAGAGGTCGAAGAAGGAGAATGGGCTCTAGGTATGATGGCAAAATTGGATTTTGAGTGATTGCTTGTTAAGGAATAAGGGGTGTTAATTGAAATTGATAGTGTTTTTTCTATTGAACTTTTCAATGAATTGTCTTATTTTAAATATACTTGTAGTTTTAGAAAAACATGTTGTAAAGGAAATTTTTTATTTTTATTAATTAGCATGACTGTTAGGAAAAGTTAGGATAAGTCTTTGTTGATTAGTATGGGACTTGCCATATTGGAGAAGTAACTTGGTCCGCCATAACCTTGATATAATACATGTTGAGAAAAATGTGTTTGATAATATATTTAACACTATCATGGACAGTAAGGGCAAGACAAAGGACAATATAAAAGCACGAATGGACTTGAAAAAATATTATAGAAGAAGGGAGTTAGAACTATAAGAACAAATCAATGGGAAAATTTACAAACCTAAGGCAAAGTTTGCATTAAACATAGATAGAAAAAGAGAAGTGCGTGAATGGGTGAAAGAAATATGCTTGCCTGTTATAGGCATTTTTTGATACCATGTAAAATAGGCTAACAAAAGCCCAAGTCCAACTGGAAGGGTCTAAATCATTTAGGTCATTGTAGACCTCATGTGTACGCTTCAGGTCGTTAAAGATAAGATCTGTGAGAGTCCCAGTTCACAGCCTTAGCTAGCTCCAGCTTTAAGGTCGCTAGATCTAACTTCCAGCCTCAACTTTAAAGGACAACTCTAACACTTCCCTAGCCAATATCAACTTGTAAAGCCAACTTCCAAGAAGCAATTAGAGGGCCCACCCACAGAAAGTAATTTGCAGAAGCTAACTTACAGGAGTCTAAGATGTCTTTTACATTTATTATTTGATGTAACATATTTATAATTTGTCAAATTATATTTGTACCCCCAGCTTTTATAAGTAAGGGGTTAAGCCATTGTATCAAGGGGCTCCATGAACAAACACTTGTACTCTATAACTTACATTGACTAATGAAATCAACCGTGGATGTAGGAATCAGTGACATCCGATTTTGGCCAAACCATGTTAAAAAATCCTGTTTTTAGCTGTTCTTTATCTTCTTCTTGCTTTCTGCTTCTATTTACTGCATTTACAGCTATATTGCAACTTGAGATTCAACAACCATCTGGTTAACTAAGATTTCGGTCCACCAAACTAGATTTCGCCGTCAACAATGCCTAATCATTATACTTCAAAATTAGATAGATCTCTAGATGTTAGGCATGGATAGATCTTTGAAATAAAAAGTTATGATTGTCATGTGTTTGAGAAATGCTTAATGCTAATGGCATTTTATGCACTACCTGATTGTATATGGAAGCCTTTAATTGAATTAAGCCTTTTTTTAGAGACATTTGCTTAACTATATTATAAAAGGTGGATTTGCAAAATATGCATAAGAGCATCCCTATCATCATATGCAAATTGGAAAGAATCTTTCCACTAGTTCTTTAATGTTATGAAGCATCTACCAATCCATTTACCATATAAAGCATTGGTGGGTGGTCTTGTTCAATATAGATTAATGTACCCTTATGAAAGATTTCTTAACAAGTTCAAGAAAAAAGTGGAAAATAAGGCCTGTCTTGAGAGATCCATTTGTGAGGCATATTTGATTGAAGAAATAGCACATTTTCGCTAATATTATTTCAAGCTTCATATTCAATCAAATATCACAAGAGTTAGGAGAAATAATGATGGTGATGAGAATGAAATTGTGGCTTCTACTCTATCCATTTTTAATCTTCCTAGTCAACCATTCGGGGCATGTTCATCAAGAATTATGGAACCAACTGAGTTTGATGCTACCCATTTGTATGTCTTATTAAATTATGATGAGGTTGAATCATACAAAAAGTAAGTATCAATCAAGTTATACATATATAATTCTTGTTATTAGGTGTAACTTTTTATCTAATGCTTTTGTCATATATTTTCATAGCTTATTCATTCAATGATTCAAGATGATGCATCAAAATATTACAGACTAGGATATAAAAGAAATCCTTTCTTACCATTTTTTAAAGTAGTTTCAAGATTTTGCAAGAATTCAAGATTTCCTATTTATATATGTAGTATATAATCAATGTTATGCTTCTTAATTAATTCTAATAATAATATCTCTTTTCTATAGGTCTTAATTCCAAAAAAATAGTGGGAATAATCAATGTTTATATGATTTAGCATGTGGTCTATTTAGAAAGGTCAAGACATAACCAATTTATTTTGTGAATGGGTACAAGTTTCACACTTCATCATATACTGAAGGAAAGAAGATAAATAATAGTGGAGTATGCATAAAGGGTACAGGAAACATTAATATTGATGAAGATGACTTTTATGGGATTCTTTAAAAGTTGTGGAAATTGAATATCCTAGCTTGCCCATGAAAGGTTTATTTTATTTGCATGTGAATGGTTTAATCTGATGATTGATAGTGGAATGAAAATTTACAAAAAGCGTGGAATAATGGAATTGAATTATACTATAAAATACTCAAAATATGATCCGTTCATATATACAAACCAAGCAACACAAGCATATTATGCATCTTATCCATAATCAATAAGGGAGAAGCTCAATCTGTGGATTGTAATTAAAATTAAGTCAAGAGGTAAGGTTGAAAACAATATTACATTGAAAGGTGCTTATCAAAATGAGGTAGTATATACTATTCATCCAATACTTGAGATAGAGTATATTGATAGTTTGCATGACATCAATAGTGGACTAGAGGAAGTTAAGCCTCCTACTTTAGTAAGAGATGATATTGTGGAAGAAGATGAAGAGTCAAGAAATGAAGATGAAGCTGACTATATAAATTTAGATGATTTAATAGAAAATAGTAATGAAGTTGATCAAATAAATTACATTGATTTAAATTAACAAGTTGTATATTTAATTAAATGCATTTATATTGTATTTGCTTGCATTTTTTTATGTTTCATGTATATCTATGTTTTTTATATGCTTATTTATTCATATTAATTTTATTTAATATAGATGGCATCAAGAAAATGTGAAACCAAAGTTAAAACAGAACCTTTCCACCTCATCATCCTTATTAGAGCCACCCCTAACTAGGTTATCATCTGGTGGTAGTTCTTTATTAGCTTACATGTTTATGCTTATTCCTAGTATAGTGCCTCCCACCCACCCTCTTCCCAGTAAGGTATGGTGCCACCCATCCAGTTCCCTACTAGTATGGCACCTCCCGCCTAATCCCCCATAGTATAGCACCTTTCACTTAGTCCCCTCCTACTATGGCACCTCCCACCCAATTCCCTAATCCTAGTAAAGTGTCTCCCACGCAATCTCCTTTTGATATGGCACCTCCCACCTAACCCCATTTTATGGTGTCTTCCACCCAACATTCTCCTATGTGGCTTCTCTCTCAGCCTTTTCACCAATCATTTCATGCATCTACCTTGTAATCTACTTCTACTTAGATGGCATGACTAGCATTGGAGTAGGCTATCAGTGATATACTTTTGAGCCTGATGAAAACATAATCCCAATGCTTGGTGAAATGTGAGTATTCAAAGTTTTATTTAAATATTTATGCATATAAATAATTTTAGGCTATCAATGTTATGATATTTTTAAACCTTGCAAAAGGTTTCATCCCACAAAAAAGCCAGTGTATAGAATCATGGAGATTGTACAAACAAAGTTTAATAAAGCATGGCCAAAATGGACAAGCATTCTGTAAGAGACATAAAGGATGTGGTTTGAAAGGGAATTTTTGGTATTTCACACTTACTTTCAAATTTTAGTATCTGTTATTTCTTATATGCTTTTATGCAATTGCATCCTTTAATTTTTTTTAATTATTGGCTTACACATGTAGTTCTAATTTATAGAAGTACAACAAATTGACCCCTGCCAATCATTTAGCGCTATGGAAGTATTTTAACCATCAAGGGTTAAGAATGTTGTCATGTGTATTTAATTAGACTTAAAGAAAATAAAAAAAACTAATTGAATTAATGATTCTAGTTGGGATAATTAACTGACTCACTGGAACGATATAGATTTTAAAAAGCTATAAGAGTAAAACAAGAAGAATTGAGTTGTAAATCTAGATGCATGCCCTCATATATGTAAGAAAAACTTTATATATGTACTTTTATTTGATTGTGTATAAGTGTTTCAAGTTGTTTACAATGTTAATATGGGTAAAATAGGAAAAACAAACTGTAATGAAGGCCCAATTTCCTAATGTGTTTCTTAACCTACACAAGAAGAAGAAGAAGAAAAATGTAGTGGAATGGGTAGACCATTATGCTACTAAAAAATATGTAAGTTGTTTACTTATCTAAGCTTAAACAATTCCACTTTACTTTTGGCCTATGTAAGTTCTTAGACTTCTTTTTCATATTTCATTTTCCTTTTCAGGATTCTTTTAGTAAAGAAAAGGAAAGATTGTTGTTCACTTGAGTATCAATAGAAGGGAGTAGTGGTGATCCAGACACTATAATCTTTATGTCATCTAATCCTTAGTTGTGGAGGCAGGTTGTAGGGAAAAAAAGGTCAAATTTATGGGATGAGATCATAGGCACACATGATATGGTTAGCAGTGCACCACATTAGAGGCTCTTTTTCTTCACAAAGACAAATTGAGATGGAAAAGAATATGGATACTTTGTAAGAAAGTGTGAATTACTTAATGCAACATTTTAAACTTCACCAGCCATCACCTATATAGCCGCCTTCTATGCCTTATTATTCATCATCCCAAAGCAACATGTCCATAGGCAAACATGAGTGTGTAGTCAAAGCATCCATACATACCAAATCTAAAAGAATATATTATATAAGTAGCTTCAAGTATACATTAAGAAGAGACTTTTTTAAATAAAGAGAGAAATAACTCCATTTTATTAATATATGGCTTATTACATAGTTTTAAGTGAATAAAGGGAGTCTCTAAGGCAACACACTCTAATCAATAGCCTATGCCATAATACCTACCCAAGTCACCAGACATGCCCCTAAAGATCATTCTAAGCCAAAGTCCTAAGGTATAAGTAAACATACTTTTTCTGAGCTAAGATAAAGAATTTTCTTTGAGCTCGAAAGGGTTCTAATGTACTATCTCATATAAACGTGAAGACAAAAATGCAAAAATTACAACTATGTGTTTTTTTACTATCATTGAATAAATAATTTATGCTAAAAAGACACAAATAGTCCCAAAATAAGAAAAATAAGGAAAAATAATATACAAGTGCATTTATTATAAATTCACATCACAGGATTTTATCTTCATACTTTATTTTTATGCCAAGTTTCATCCTAAACCAAGCATGTTTGCCTGTTGAACTAGTTTACAAGGCTAGCCTATGACATTCTCCCCCACTTCAAATGTTAATGCCCTCATTATTGCCTCAATTAGACATAGCTTCCATTAAGATTTTCTCCTATCAAGGTCATCTTCTCAAATTCTCATATAGGTTTTTAGCTTGCTCCACTCAAGTTTCTCCTTTGACCTCTTCATACTTGTCTCTTTAAGCTAACATAATTTGATAGGCTTTAAT
>JANHAO010027539.1:0-10825 GCA_026873985.1 Saraca asoca | reverse complement strand
TGAATGAATATTTAGCAATCAAGGATGCATTAGTTTCAAGTTGATCTCCCTTGGCTGGTAGTTGTGTTTTTAGTTTCTGTTTTGCGCATTTTATGTTAGTTTAGCTTAGTTTAATTTCTGCCAAACCCCTCCCATTTCATCTCCTAATATCATTGATAACATCATCCTAAAATGGTCCTTGGGTTTGACCTGGGTTACCTATACTACAAGTTCGTTTAGGTAGTTTCAATTTATAAATTTCTAATTCGATCTGCCTCGACACACGTGATCACGTATCTCTGGAAATTGTTAAGTAATTCCTAAGCTTTTTGAAGGTAGATAGCCATCTTCGATCCCTTCATCTGATATTTGCCCTTTATGTGATAGACAACGAGTTAAGAGTAGCTAAATATCCTTAAGTTTTTAACTTGTACCTCCCTTGCCAGGCGGAGACCTATGAGTAGCACTTAATATTCCACTTCATTGTTGGTAGCTTAGAATCTGAATCTTAGTGCACAGAGCATGTTATGTCCCTCTGTGCTGATCAAAAGTATTCCTGCCCCTACCTTCTGCTTGTATAAGGACTTGTCTATGTAAAGATCCCAACACGGGCCTTCTAAAGTCTCCATTTCCTCCTCCACAGGTCTAGTAACTTCTGTAATAAAGTCTGTTAAGGTTTACCCCTTGATTGCTGGCCTTGATTTGTACTGAATGTTGAACTGGGCCAGCTCGATGGCCTACTTAAGCAGGCAACCTGAGGTATTAATCTTTTGTAGAGTCTGCCTTAACGAGTGTTGAGTGAGCATCTTAATAGTGTATGCTTGAAAGTAAGGCCATAATTTCTTAAAAGCAATCACAAGGTAGTAAGCGAGCTTCTCCCTAGGCAAATAATTCATTTCTGCATTCAACAGCCTTTTACTTATGTAATAGACTATGAGTTGAGCTTCATTTTCCTCTCGAATTAGATCTACACTGATAGCGTGTTGGGATACTCCTAGGTAGAGAATGAGCTTCTCGCTTTCTTTTGATTTAGACAGTAGTAGAGCTAGACCCATATATTCTTCTAAGTATTGGAAAGCGATTTTGCACTCCTTAATCCATTCAAACCGTTTGGCCTTCTTCAGTACATCGAAAAATGGTATGCACTTATCTATCACTTTGGAAATGAATCTACTAAGTGCCATGACCTGACTAGTTAGACTCTGCACATCCTTAACCCCAGTTGGGGACCTCATGTCAATGAATGCCTTAATCTTTTCTAGGTTCGCTTCAATTCCTTTGTTGTTAACCATGAACCTAAGGAATTTTTTGAAAGCTACTCCAAACGCGCACTTAAGCAAATTCAATTTCATCTAGTATTTCCTTAAAATTTGAAACATTTCATCCAAGTCTTTCACATGATTCTTGACCTGTTTGGATTTTACAAGCATGTCATCCATATAGGCCTCCATAGTCTTCCCAATCTGTTCTTTGAATATCATGTTGACCAGCCATTGATAGGTCACTCCTGCATTTTTTAGTCCAAAGAGCATTACCTTATAACAACACAGTCCATGATCTGTGATGAATGAGGTGTGTTCCTTGTCCTAGGGCTTCATAGGAATTTGGTTGTACCCTGAGTAAGCATCCATAAAGCTAAGGAGCTGGTGCTCGGCTATTACATCAACAAGCTGATCAATCCTTGGCAAAAGGAAGCTATCTTTTAGATAGGCTTTGTTAAGGTTGGTGAAATCAATACTTGTTCTCCATTTCCTATTTTTCTTCTTCACCAATATAGGATTAGCTACCCAAGTCGGGTAGTGAGCTTCTCAAATAAACTTGTTGGCTAAAAATTTATCTATCTCTTCCTTTAGAGTGTCAGAGCGCTCAACAGTCATTGGCCTCCTTTTCTAGTGAACTGGCCTGTGGTGAGGGTCAATATTTAGTTTATATGACATGGCCTTGGGATCAATCCCTACCATATCTTCATGATTCTAAGCAAAAACATCCAAATTTGCCTTGAAGAATTCGACTAGTTGGGTCTTCACATCAGGAGGTAAGTTTTTCCCTAACTTAAAGCATCTCTCAACATCTGCCTGGCTAACCTGCACATCTTCGAGCTCCTTTATGGGCCTAGTTTCTCTATCTGCATCCAAGTCATAGGGATAGAGGTCGTGACTGACCCCTATTATACTTAGAGTTCAGAGTTCTCTGCTAGAGACTGCATCAACCCTTCTCTCTCTCCCTGATCTTGATGGCATCTTTGTAGCAATGTCGAGATGTATGTTGCTCACCTCGCACACACTCGACTCCACTGGGTGTTGGGAATCTCACAATCAAAGTCTTTATGGACATGACCATGTCTAGGTCATTCATCACAGGTCACCTCAGCACCATATTATACGCTGATGGACAATCAACGATCAAGAAATTAGCCAGGGTGGTGGCTTGACATTTTAAGTCCCCTAAAGTAATAGGGAGCTTGATCTGTCCTATTGGAAATATTGCATCCCCCATGAAATTGAAAAGAGGCTCTGGTGAAGGCTTCAAATGGTTCTCACTTAGTCCCATATATTTGAAACACTTCTTATACATGACATTCACTGAGCTATCGATGTCTAGCATGATCCTTCACACCTCGATAGTGCCAATCTTAGCCCGAATAACCAATGCATCATCGTGGGGAGATTGAATTCCTTGTGCATCATCATCTACAAAGGTGATGCAATCAGAGGTGGTTCTAGCCTTTTTGGTGGGTTTACTAGATTCACAACCCACAAACAAGACATGGTTCGCACTTCATACATAACGTTCATATGACCTATGCGAAGTGCTTGTGATATGTGGCCCATCATGAATTATGAAAATGGTCCTCACCACAGGTGCCTACTCTTGCTCGACTTACTGGATGGCTGTTGCACTGACTGTTAGGAATGTTGAGGTCATTGTTCCATAGGTCACATCACGTAGTCCCTCAAGTGACCTCTTCTGATCAGATCTTTGATAGCATCCTTGAGTGACTTGCATTCAGAAGTGTTGTGCTTGATATCATTATGATAGGCACAAAACCTACTAGCATCCTTGAACTTATGTGGGGTCTTTATAGGCCTGGGCTATTTAAAATCCTTTTTATGCTTTTCTGTGGTGTATATCCTCTCTAAGGTGTCAGAGAGGATGTTGTAATTGTAGTCGTGACCTTGAGGTTGGGGTTGCTCCCTCTTGGCTTTCCTCACAAGTTGGATACTATTGTTATCATTCTGGCCCATTTTGCCTTTCTCATGATTGCTCCCTCTTTTGTTCTGGCTGAGAGCGGAGCCATTTGTCTTATTCCTTTGTCTGAGCTTCTTTGGATCAAAGGTTTGCTCCCATTTAACCTTTTTAGCAGATCGCTCGTAGAATTCTTTCAAATCCCTCATTGATGATTTATATATGCTTTCATACAGCTTCCCATCTTTGTGAAGCCCTACCAAGATTACTATTAAGATGCTATCATTGGAAGGATTCTCTATATTATTAACCTCACATCGGAATCTTATAGTGTAATCTTTTAATAATTCATCTCTTCATGGAAAGATTGTTGCTAGGTGGCAAGACAACGTGAGCTGCCTCCTAGGAGCTTTATATTGATTAATAAATCTTTTTTGGCACTCTTCCTAGTTGCTGATGCTGTGAGCTGGGAGGCTTTTGAACCACGCTCAGGGCATATCTCCAAGAGTAGCTAGGTAGATGCAGCATTTAACCAAAGGGTTGTTCATTTGAAGATCCATCTGGATGTTGAAAGCATCCAAATGGTCATATAGATAGCTTCTCCCATCATATGGTGGGATGGCAGGAAACTTGAATCTGTAAGGGAGAGACTTTGTCTCGACCTCCTTGGAAAATGGGGTCTTCTCCTTACAGCGATCTGACTGATCCTAAACTAGGGGATGTTTTTCCAATTGCTATATCCTCTGTAGTAGCTCCTCCATCATTGAATCCTATGTTTCAGATTATTGATTGTTGGTACTTCATGACATGCATTCAAGCCCTTGGTGTGATACGAGCTCCCAGGTCATTGATTTCTATCATACTTGCAAGCTCGATGACCTACAGATTTAGGTCTTGAGTTAGTGGAGCAAGCTAAGTCTGTTCGTCGAGGCTCTTTTCCAACTGGCTTCTCTTTTTGTAGCAACACCTCTCCTTGTGGCTCCCAGACTACCTCTCAATTGTAGTAGCTTCAGCCTATTTTTGGACCCCTTAGGTATGAGCCTAAACTAGCATTGCAACTACATCGACAAGTCTTCTGACTATATTCTTGAGTGCTTCTTGATGCTGACACAATGCTTGTACACCATCAGCTCCTGGGGGAACAGATGTGGGTTGGCCGGTGGTGGGAATGGAGGAAGTGCTTGGTGGAAATGGGTTTTCATTTTCTAGTGCATTTCATTATTGCTCTCCACGGCCGATCGGTTGGTTAATGGCAACTTCAGAACTCCTGGTTGTTCTTCTTTTTGCCATCTCAATTGGTCGGTGTGTTAGCAAAAAGGCAGTTTGACCCTCCTTCTAGCACAAAATGTTGATGGTCGATTTTGGTACTCGGTCAACCAAAGTTTTTGGAACCTAAACTGCTATAAGAAGTATGAAAATGCAAGAAAATAGCAAGGGCAAGAAGAACAAACTGAACACTAGAGATTTTTTACGTAGGACTAAAGTCAGTGTGACCCTTACGTCTATGGTAGTTATATTTATTGTTTCTCTGCAATGTTTAGCAGAATTTCAATATATGAGTTCTTTCACTATTTTGACAGAGTTTCTGCATGTAATTTTCATTACTCTTTCCCTATTATAATGATTTCTCTCCCCATTTATAGAGGTAGTGAGTGTTATAAGTGTAATTTGATAAATTATAAATCTATCTTGTCTATCACTTTAAGCAATAAATGCTAAGTAACTCATTGTTGATTTTGGGGGCTGATTTGACCTTGGTGCTCTGTACTTACCCTTGGGGTAGCTCACTTGGCGATCTAAGCTTGCACTGGGCATTTTGTTGGCCGTGTAAATTGGTCCCATTTTCAAGTTTATTCAAAGTGAGCCTTCTGGAGGATGGTTGGGGCAATATGCTTCTACTGGAGAGCTAGAGCTCAACTTTAATGAGTTAGGGGTGCTGCCTCAACCTTGTCTCATGTCCTGAGCGTGCAACTAGCGGTTTGGTGTCCTTGCTGAGTGACCTTAGTTTTTGGATGACCTGGGCCTTTTCCAGTTGAACATGTCTCCTATTAGGCCTTTGCTAGCCCATTTTGCCTAACTCCAGAAATACCTACAACAATATATTACACACTTACACGCACATACACATATATATTATTTAATATTTATTCAAAATATGATTTTATAATTTTATTTTTAATATCTTGTTCTAATTTAATATTCTTAATTTTATTTAGTGAAATAATAAACAAAATTTTGTTCAATGTATTGTTTATTCAATAAAGTTCTTATTAAATATATTTTTTGTTATTACACTTAAGCTTATAAACTTGTGTAATACTTATTTAAATTTTAACAATTATGTTTAAATAAGTCAACAAATTAAGCCAAACCAATATTTTGGCCCATGATTGGTTATAAGCTAGGCTTAGGCCTACCGACGTGTGAATTCAATTAACCAAAAAGTTCAAAAACCTAAACTGCAAATGGTGAGTGTAGAGAGAAAGATGAAGAGAGAGAGGATGAAGAACAAGAGGACACCAGAAGTTTTTAACGTGGTTCAACTAAAGTCAATCAAGCCCTATGTCCATGGTAGTATATTTCTGAGAGTGTGTTTACAGAGTATTTGTATGTTGTTAGTATTCTAATCTTGATTGTATCAATTTCATTTTTTCATGCCTTTTACACAATGATCTTAACCCCTATTTATAGCGTTTGGGGTGTACAATATGCCAAAAAAGGAAAGATTCTAGAATCATAATTGGCTTCATGAATTTCCATGAAAATAATAAATTAGTTATGCAAGTTGATGCCCGCAAGTTAATTCGTTCTCAAGTTTAGCCACAGCGAGGGCGCTCTAATCTGCAAGCTAGACCTTGTTCTCACTTATCTGAGGTTACCGCTTTGACCTTTAACCAGTGACCTTCAGTTCACTTTTGGTGACCTAATGCCTTATTTTGATGAGCTCAATCTAGGTTGGAGTGGGCTTTTATTAAGTAGGCTTCTTTATCGGGCTTTTACCAGCTCATTTGTATAGTTCCAAAAAACACCCACAACACTAGCCCCTTAGCTCTTAATGTGATTTGTGGACAGGAAGCTGTAGTTCGCTAATAAAAGCTAACAACAATGATTTTTCATGCCACCGTTTAGACTTTTTGCTTTGTCATTTTATCCATGCCAATTCATACCATCATTATTGCAATTAATGCACATAGTTTCCTATTTCTGTTAGCATGGCAGTCATGCTTTTTATTGGACCATCAAATTAGGGGTAGTTGATTAGCCTTTAGATCCAATGGTGTGGCTAATCAAGTTATAAGGTGAGAAGAAACCCTTTTTCCCTCTCATTTGTTACTTTGAAAACCAGCGTTTCTACTTTCAAGCTTACACATAATTGCCATTGTTCTTTATTTTCCTGTTTTATTAGTTTGCCATAAAACATTTCAAATTCTAGATTGTCAGAAACTGATTTTTGCCGATCATTCTCTTTTTAGAGCTTATTCTCATTTCTCGATATGGTAAGCTTTCTCAGACTCTAGGCTTTCTGCTTTTTATGAATGTTTGGCTTTGTGGGTTTCAGGTATTTTGTGTGCTTGCTAGAAATTTTGCCTACCAGTTTTAGGGCTGTAGTTTGTTGGATTTAGCCTTCTGCTTCCTAAGATTTAGTTACTTGATGGGTTTGTTAGTTAAGCCCCTAGGTTTGGGTTTCAGGCATGGTGACCCGAGGCATTGTATGGCCAGTTGCATAAGAAATCTCCCTGTTAATTAGTTCTTCAATATGGTCTACTTACAGCGATTTGACCATTCCTCCTTCTTATTTGTAGATGGTTATAGCTCATAAATGCCATGGCTACCTAATAGGGAGTGCTGATGAGCCTGATTCTCTAGCCTATAGTGAGGAGCTAGTATGTGTTATAGATGAAGTGGCTTCCAAGAATGGTGAGGTCACTGAACAATTCATTACTTAACCTAACCCCAGTGAGGGTCAGCAGGACGTTAAAAGGTCTTCAAGACGTGTGTTGTTCAATCACCACCCTTGTCCATTAGTCTTGATGAGCTTAGAAGTATTACTGAAGCATACCACTTTCCCAAGGGCTACCACCTTATGGCGCATTCTCCTATAGACCATGTAGCTTATCCCCCTTTGGGTTTTGTTGCTATCAACACTTACCACCTTGATGTTGGGCTTAAGTTCCCAGTTCACCCTTATATTATCCCGTTGTTGAATAAGCTAAAGCTTTGCCCATTCCAGCTTACCTTGAATTCTTATTCTCAACTCACCTCCCTTGTCCTTATTTATCTTAGGAATAATCTCCCTCCTCCTTCGGCAAGGGTTTTCTGTTATCTTTATAGCATTAAGAGCATGGGTCTATAGGACGGGTTTTATTACCTTTCAATTTGACAGACTGAGTATAAGAAAATTCTGCCACAAGGTGATGCGAAGGGAAAATCTAATGTAGGGAACTATAAAACCCATTAGTTTTACATTTATTGCCCATCTTTGTGTCATCTTTGCAATTTCAATTTAAACCTTACACATGGTAAGTGATTTGAGGCTGTACAAGCATGCATGAAGCTAGATTTATTTCTTTCTCGATCTAACATTTTATTTTATTTTGCAAAGAGAGTTGGTAAAGAGAAACTAGCATTAGGGGCTGAGGAATTTAAAGTGCTAGTTCAATTTGTTGCTGTGAGTGACTTAAAAAATGACCTCAAATTTGATGAGGAGCTTTTATGTTCACACAAGCTTATTCCAGCACTAAACATTGAGCTTACTGAAGACATCGAAGCTAGCCAAATCAGAGAGGTTGGCCTAGCAAACTTTCAAGAGTATGAAGAAATGGTGAGTCTGAACCTTCATGCTCTTGGAGCCCACACTTGGTCTGTTAACCCTACTATTGTCGTGACCTTATTGACTCTTATTGCTACAAGTCAATCTTCTTCAGTTGTAGTAGTAGCGAACTCACTGGTGCTGGTTCTTGTTTCACAGCTGCACATGGTTAAGGCGGCCGAGGTCCCACCTTTGCTTGAACCCCCTACTAAGAAGCAAAAAATGGACAAAGGGAAAGAAGTTGCTTCTAAGCAGGTTACATTTGAGGTTAGGGCCGAAGGGTGACTTGACGACCTTTGCTGAAGAGTAGGGGCTTATTTTGACTTCTTTAAGGAAAGTGTGGACTAGACTCTAGAAACCTGCACCCAAGCACTAAAGTTGGAGATGTCTAGTGAAGGCCTAATGAGCTACATAGTTTGTCATGATCTGCTGCTAAGTTAAGTCCTCTAACTTTGATTTTTTTACCTCTTTGTGGGCTAATGTAATTATTTGATTTCACAGGGCCCACTGGGGGCAATTAAGCTGAGGGATGAGCTTCTGGTTTGGGAAGAGGATAAGAAGAAGCTCGAGGGTGACCTGGCTACCATAAGATCCAAGGCATTGGAGCTGAAAGATACAACAATAAATGCTAAGGTCACTAAGAAGGAAGCCAAGGATGCTTTATTTCATGAGATAGTAAGCCACAAGGCTATCAAGTCCAGCCTTACCTCTAAGCTTAATAGGGTAGTTAATGAGCTAGCAAGAGTAAAAGGTGAGCTGGATACGACAATGCAATGAGTTGAGGCTACTAAAAAGGAGAAAGAGGTGGCCAGGAATGATATTGCTCTAGTAAAAGAAGAGATTGCTCGAGCTAAGGCAGAAATCGTAATGTTGGTCATGAAAGCACAAGAAAACATTGCCATGAACATTTTGTTCACCTTATGGGAGGAACACCTAGATATGGACTTCTCTTTCTTTGGTGGGGACATTCATGAAACCATTAAAGGCTTTGAGAAGGATGCGAAGGCAACTTCTCCCAATGAGGATGTGCAGCCTATAGGTGGGGTTTCTTTTGCCCAAGGCATTATTCAAAAAGAAAGCAGCTCATAGGTCATGGAGGCTACTAATGAACAAATGATGGATGACCTGCTCATCCTATATATTAATCCTCTATCCCACAAAAGCTCAGCTTTTAAGGGCTAGCCTTCTTAGCAAGCCCTGACATTGTAATTGAATTCCATTTTTGAACTTCCATATGTCTATTCACCTCATTGAAAGAAGTTTTTTAAAGAAAATATTCCTACTTTGTTCTGTTGTTTCCATAATTGAATGCTTAATAGATTGCATGCAACACTTCAGCTAGTAGATCAATACTTTATAAATATTAGTCAAATTGAATGTCTAGTAGGTCGTATTAACATGCTTTTAGCTAGCCAACCATGACAATGTATATTTACCAAATATGACAATGTATATTTATCGACTACCCATGTTAATGTATATTTATCAAGTAAGGCAATATATATTTGTCGGATTAACCAGGACAATGTATATTTGCTTGAGCAAGACAATGTATATTTGACGTGTAGATTATGACAATGTATATTTGCTCACACAAGATAATGTATATCTATCAGGTTGAATGCCTCATAGGTTGCATCTCATCTAGCAATGAATGCCTAGGTAAGTCACAAATAATGACTTTTTGGTCGATTTGAATGAGCCTTAACTAGCAAAATGGCTTTTTTTTGCCCGAGAATAGTACGCTTCTTGTATAACAATTTACTTAATCTATTTAGAGATTAAAAAGCAAAGGTGCAATGTTACAGGAATAAGAGGGTGAATTAAATTTATTGATAGTATAGACAAAGATGCTCAACATTCCAAGCTTGTAGAAATTTATCTTTATTCATATTTGCCAGATGATAAGCTCCATTCCCCAGGTATTTTTTGATAATGTAAGGGCTTTCCAAATTTGGACCTAGTGTTCCATCACTGGCCATGTGAGCTCTAGGAAGAATAAGGCGCAGTAAGAGGTCACCAATTTTGTAGCTCTGAACTCAAACCTTCCTGTTATAGAATCTTGTGACCCATTACTGGTAGGTCATAATCCTAAGGTGAGTTATTTCTCATGTCTCCTCTACAAGATCAAGATTTGCAACGAGCAGTTGATCATTAACTCTTGGGTCAAAAGTAGCTCTTTGTTGTGAAGTTACTTTAAGTTCTATAGGGATCATGGCCTCAGATTTGTACACTATTGAGAAGGGAGTTTCTTCTATGGTGCTGCAAGTTATGGTTCTGCAAGCCCAAAGTACTTTCTGAGGCTCGTCTATCCACACTCCCTTTTTGGCCTCCAACTTTGTTTTCAAGATCTGCTTGATGATCTTGTTAATAGCTTCAACCTACCCATTGGCCAATGGATGGTCTATAGCTGAGAAGTTTTTCACAATTTTGAGGACGTTATAAAACTTAATGAACTGCTTGCTGTTAAATTAGGTCCCATTATCGATCACAATCTGCTGAGGGACTCTAAACCTGTAAATAATATTAGCCCATATGATTTTTTCAATTTTTGAAGAAGATATTTTCGTGAGCTCCTTTGCCTCTATCCACTTAGTAAAATAGTCAACAGCTACAACTACATATTTATAATTCCTACAACTTGTCAGGAGTGGTCCGATTAGGTCCATGCCCTAGATCACAAAAGGCTATGGATTGACCATTTGTTGTAGGTAGGCTAGTGGAGCTCATAGGACTTTGGCAAATCTTTGGCATTTGTCACATCTTTTGTAATGCCTTAATAAATAAAAATAAGAAAATAGAAATAAAATATATTTTCCTATGGACTAAAGTGAAGATTTCACAATTTCA
>JANHAO010027538.1:0-10823 GCA_026873985.1 Saraca asoca | reverse complement strand
TAGGTTTTTAGGCAAGACGTCATGTTGTCCCAAGCGAGGACTTCATAAGTTTAGAGTAGTCGTGAGCGTCGCTGAGAGACGGGTATGGGTTCAGCGATCGCGGGGTTGATCACCCGCCGAGTTATCGAAGGATGAGCGTTCGTGGCTTCTGTCGTCGCATACGATGCGGTATCATGAGACTCCCTCCTAAGGGTTTCACCTTGTTGTCTCCGTGGACTCGTTCTCGCGGAGTCGCATTTTTCAGCATATAACAATAACTAAAAAAGAAAAATCTAATAAAAAAATAAGTATAAAATATTTCAAGATAAAAGTTTATTAAAAAAAAAAGTTTGTTCCAAGTTAAAGTTATGAACCCTTTAAGATAAAATCCTTATAAAGAGTTTTGAAAAACAATATTCTAGGATGGATTCCCTCAAAAGAATTTTGAAACAGAAAACATTCTAGGATGAAGCACCTAAAAGTTCTTTTTTAAAAAATATATATTCCAGGACAAAATTCTTGGAAGGGGCTTTGGAAGAGAAAATATTCTAGGCTAAATCTTCTGGAAGTTTTCATAATAAAATATTTCAGGACAAAATCCTTATAAGAAGTTTTGCTACAAAAAATATTATAGGTTAAAACTTATGGAAGATGTTTTCAAAATAAAATATTCCAAAACAAAAGCCCTAGAAGAAGTTTTGAAACAACAAGTATTCTAGATTAAAACTCCTAGAACTTATTTTCAAAATAAAATATTTCAAGACAAAGTCCCTGCAAAAAGGTTTTCTAAGTAAAAAATATTCATGGATAAAAGATTTTGAAAGTTGTTCAAGTTTAAATTCTTTAGGAAGGTTAACAATAACAACAACAACAACAACAACAGCAACAACAACAACAATAATAATAATAATAATAATTTTACCTAATCAAGGTAGAAAGTCAAAATCTTAACCTTTTGAGAGCTAACTTTCCTAAACAATGTGGAAACAAAGACATAAAATTAAAATTTTGTTTTCACATGAAAAAAAAGAAATTAAAGTAAACAACTAAAAAAATTATTAATGAAGAAAACATGACTCACCCTAAGTGTAAATCTTGTTAGCAAATGTTCTTAAAAGACCAAATCATATATAAATATTGGCAAATTGATAGGGTGTTTGCTAACCTTCTATGTTTATCTTAAATGGTTTTCATAGGATTACAATCTAAATCAAATCCAAAAGACTTAAAGTAGATAATTATTTATTATTAAATTTCATTCAATAAAAAAATAATTATCTACCTCATAAAAAAGTGTAAGAGTAAAAAAAATTTGAATAATCAACAAGTTATTAAAAAAGTTATTATCTATTTAAAAAATAATTAAAAATTCATGTTAAATTAAATTTAGATACAAAAAGAAAAAAAATCAACACTCATCTATTTATGACACTCAAAGTGTGCAAATAGATAAGTCTCAAGGGGGCACTTGTAAACACAATAAATACATAAATAAATAATAATTTAAATTAACTAAATGAAATTAATATTCATGTGGCCTTACATAAAGTAAATGGCCTAAGTCTTTACATCTGTCTTCTAGAAACATGGCCTAAATCCCATGTAATACGAATTGACCCATTTAAAGGTTTCAAGTAATGATCTAATCCGTAAAGTCTCCCCTAAAATCTATAAATAGAATTAGGGCTTCATAAATGAAGCACATTAGGAAAGATTGGAGATATAAACCTTTATAAGTAAAGAGAAAAAAACCCTCAATTACTATCTTACAAAGTAGTCTTTGCATCTTTCAGTCTCTTCAAAAAAAAAAGATGTAAATATCTATAAGCAAAGAGAGTGAACTCTCTAGTGCTTTACCACAAAATACTCTTCAAATCTTCAAGAGACAAGATGTAAATTTCCATAAGTGAAGAGAGAAAACTCTCAAAATACTTCAAGCAAAAGTGTCTTCAACCCTTAAAAGAAAAGGAAAAAGACAGAAGGCATAAAATTTCTAAAGCCAACAAGATAAAACCTCAAATGCTTTAGAAGAATGTTTAACTCTTCTAGAAGTCCTATGAAGCTTTCAAGAGATGATTCTTCCCATTGAAGTAAGAGACCAAGCACAAAGGCCCTTTTCTTCATCAAATTAGGAAGAAAGTCCAAATTTAAGTTGAAAGAGTAGATCAAACTCAAAAACGCCTTTGACACAAATGACAAGGTAGTAAGAAGATTACAAGAGAAAGAATTTCTAAAAATTGTGGAATTAAAATTATAATTTGTTGATAATATATTTTGTGTAATTCAATACACAAAATTTGTGTGTATAATCCCATTCATTGTGAGTGGCAACTAATACTCCTAAAGAAAAAGAAAATAAGACAAATAATAAAACATAATATTAATGAAAGTTAAAAATTTTAAGAAATAGAAATTTAATATTTCCATAACTTCTTGCCTAGTGTCACAAGTCGGTAGCTCTCTAGCCAAAATTGTGCAGTGCATGTCGCCACTCTTGGCCAACATGCCAGCCTTCCTATAAATTTGAGCCATACATGGATAGATATTCAGGACATTGAGGATTTTGTCACCCATACAACCAAAATCCAATGCGAAACATGTCTGCAAGCCAACATGAGCATGTAATCGAAGTATTAGTGCATACTAAGTCTCAAAGAATGTGCTACACAAGAAGCCTCTAATGCATGTCGAAAAAGGACTTTTTATAAATAGGGAGTGGGACAGTTCTATTTTATTAATGTAGGCCTCATTATATAGCTTTGAGTGTGTAGGGGGTATCTCTAAGCTCTACACTTAGTTCCCTAGCTCAAGTCACAGTGCCCACCAAGTCACCGACTTGCCCCCTTTAAAAAATATTCTAAACAAAATCCCTATCGACAAGAGTAGACATACCTTTTCCCAATTGACATAAGGACTTTTTGCCTAGCTCCTAAGGGTTCTAATGCACTATCTCATATGAACACAAAGATAAAAATGCAAGGATTGCAATCATGTATTTTCTTACTCGTACTAGAAAAACGATTGATGCTAAAATGACACAAATACCACCAAAATAGGAAAAATTCAAAAAAATAATCTACAAGTGCATTTGTACCCAAATTTTCATCAAATTATCCTCTTTTTATCTTGATTTTTGTGCCCAAGTTTCATCCAAACTCGAGCATATCTACCTATTAAATTTGGTTCACAAGTTTGACTTGTGACATTCTCCCCCACGCCAAATGTCAATGCCCTCATTGATGCCTCAATCTGACACAGCTTCCATGATGGTTTCTCTTTTCAAGTGCTAGCTTGTTGATTTTGAATGTTCATGTAGGTCTTCAGTCTGCTCTACTCAAACTAGTTCCTGGACTGCTCTGCTTATCTCTTTGAGCTAACATCATTCAAGAAGCTTTGATGAATGGCACCCTTAACCTGACATAGCTTTTAGGATCATCGCCAGTCTATTGCTCTTTAGCTCCTCCTTAAACTTCCTCTTAGCTTTGTCTCCTTGAACCCACACCATTGTACATTTGCTTTCCCTCCTTAACATTGGGTAGTTGCCTCTGCAATTTTAGTGTCTTTAATGATTTTGCCTCCACTAACTATGTATATTACCTCTGTAGACTTGGGATTCTACCTCTGTAGACTCAACTTCATTCTCCCGACACAAACTCATATGTCACTATCTTCATAGTTCTCCCGGCTTTGTTGCCTTTACAACTTCACCTATCCCACTACCTTTGCAGTATTGGGGTTGTTACCTTTGTAACTTATGCTTGCCTTACTACCTCTGCAGCTTGCAACACACTGTCCCTACACAACTCTTGATTTGACTTATTGTCTTTGCATAGCTCTTGAATCCACTCACTGCTTTTGTAGTTCTTAATTTGACTCACTGTCTTCACATAGCTTTCAATTTAACTTGCTACCTCTGTAACTCTAGATTTGACTTGCTACCTCTATAGCATAAGTATGTGCTACCACCATAGCATTTGTGCTTGCTTGATATTTTGGATCTCCATTAACAGATAGTCTTACATCTAATGTCCCATACCACCGATGTGAGAGATATAAGTCTCACATTTTGTTCAAACACAAGTCCTATACCTTGCTTACAAAACATGGCCTACTCATAAGTTCCTTTGCTTACAAGTTTGCTCACATTGGGTTTGATCAATCCACTATACTTCCACTATATAACTTTAATACTCGATTGGATCCTCTGACCTTTTCTGAATTGACACCTTTGTGGTATCATTCAAGCATCATAATCTATTCAAAGTTAATGCACCTTAGCATCGTGGTCCTCACAACCCCTCCTAGGTTTGTATACTCAAGTACTATCTCCTCAAAGATGATACTGATTCATCTCCTATTACCCTCATAGCCATTCACTAGTATCATTGCTCTTTTAGCAACTTTTCCAATGATCAATGCCTCTCTCTTGGCATTTCTTGAGTGACATTCACATCCTCATGATGGCTCCCCCACATCAATGGCTTTGATGGGGGTTGAGCATCAAGCATCTTCCACTCAAGCTTGAGTTTCACTTTGCCTGTGCACTAGCAATTGTGAATCTTATAGTCATTGATTGTCACAAAGTTTGTCTTGCAACTATGTAATGCTAGTCTAGTAATTAAGCCCCAAAGTTATTACCGCTACTCTATTAAGCAACTATGTAGCTCTAGCTCACTACTTGGGTATCATTGTCGCTTGTCATGCGACTATAATGTGCTAGCTCCCTAGCATCTCGACTTGAATCTTGTGGATTAACGCTACAGCTTGCTCTTGCATCCACAGATTGTGCATAATGGATCCCTCCTAGATTGTCTCATTCCCCTTTGGGTTTACTCCTCCAAGTGAAATACATGCCCTCTAACGTGATTTTGGACTCCTCTAACAAGATTTGTTTGCTTAACACATCACAAGAGATGTACCATCCTCCATCTTATAAGATATGTTTACTATCTATTGTGGCCATGCTTCATCAGGCTTTTCCTAGGGCTCTCTCTCGCTAGATAAGCTGCCAACTCTCATATCCCTCTAGATGTTTCAACCTTTTAGTTGTGGTATGGCCATGCACTCTTACATGACCAAAGCTTCACCCTCTGGCTCTACTAATTATTAACTTATCCCTTTGGATGTGGCCAAACCCACTGGTAAGACCAAGACTTCTCCCGGGACTCTTCTTGCTAGATAGGCCGTCAATTCACTCACTTTCTCAAGTGGTTTTGCATTCCCTCGAATGCCTATTATGAATAAATGCATAATTAATGTCCCATGCTGTATAGTAAGTCCATGAACTTTTGCACACACTTGCACTCAATGCATCGTTAACATTCCCTTGAATGCAATATCTCACACACTAGCCCTCAAATTGCTCCAACCTCTTGCACCCTCTTGGTCAAGTCCTTAGCAACACTTCTTAGCTATTTCCCATGCATGTCTGCTTGACTCACAAACTCCATATGCTTTTAAAAAGCCAATTCTACCCTAATAATGGCCACCCGATCTACTCTCTAGCAGCCGAGCTCTGATACTTCCCTGTCACGGGCCGATAGCTCTCTAGCTAACATTGTGCGGCATATGTTGCTATAATTGGCCAACATGCTAGCCTTTCCATAAATTTAAGCCATACTTAGATAGATATTCAGGGCATCGAGGATTTTGTCACTCATACAACTAAAATCCAATGCACAACATGTCCGCAAGCAAACATGAGTTTGTAATCAAAGCATTAGCACATACTGAGTTTCAAAGAATGTGCTACATAAGAACCCTCTAGTGCATGTCAAGAAAGGACTTTTTAAAAATAGGGAGCGAGACAATTCCATTTTATTAATATATGCTTCATTATATAGTTTTGAGTATGTTCGGGGAGTATCTCTAAGCTCCACGCTTAGTTTCCTAGCTTGAGTCACAATGCCCACCAAGTCACCGACTTGCCTCTCTTAAAAAGCATTCTAAGCAAAATCCCTATTAATAAGAGTAGACATACTTTTTCTTAGTTGATATCAGGACTTTTTGCCTAGATCCTAAAAGTTTTAATGTGTCATCTCATATAGACACAAAGATAAAAATACAAGGATCGCAATCATGTACTTTCCTACTCATATTGGACAAACGATTGATGTTAAAAAGACACAAATACCCCCAAAATGAAAAAAATTCAGAAAAATAATCTATAAATGCATTTGGTCCCAAATTTGCATCACATGATCCTCTCTTCATGCTTAATTTTTGTGCCAAGTTTCATCCGAAATCTGATGAATTTGGCTTATAAGACCAACTTGTGACACCTAGTTTTGAAGACAAATTAAAGTTTCTATTATTTTTTATTTCAATGAGGTTCAAAATGGATCTATCACTTTTTGGCCTGTTTATTCAGAAACAATTGAAGACATTGGAATTGCCAAAGTATCAGGAGCCATATTTGATAGCTCAAGAAATCTTAACGCATTTGTTTTCTAATAGCTAAACACATCTGCTTTACTATTAAGGTCATGATTTGGCTCTTCCAAATGAAGATCAATCTGGGACTTTTGACCTTGTCTCGAAATCTGCTACTCTAAAATGTCTCATAATCTTCAAACCCATCAATTTCATCTCTCTTGATGGAGACACTTGTACTAACTTCGTGCATAGCATGTGTAGAAGAGATGGTTGTCATCATATACTCATCAAACATCTTGTAAAGAGTATTCAGAACAGCACTTACATATATGTCCCCATCATTATCATAGGATTTTGAATAGTGATACTAAATGAATTTCAAATTATAACGTGGATCAAATGCGGCAGCATATGATAAAATCAAACTATAATCCTCCTAATATTTTGAGAACTTCAAATATATGTCTATCACATTATTAGTCATGAAGTTTTCAGGCTTTCCATATTACATCCAAATGCACACGTATTTTCCACACACCTTTGAAATACAACTTAGATCTTGGATACTTGTCCATGAGAACATGTATGTCACATCATAACTGTTTTCAAGAATCTAAACAATATATTGACGTTTTCCTACTCTTCTTCAGATAATGTGAAAATGAAATTATATATCACTTTCACCCATGTATTAAAATAACCTTCTTAAAAAGAACAGCCCCAAGCATGTGATATGTAACATTCCATCTAGTTGGACAATCAGTGCACAACTTTTTCTTCACTTCCATTTTCAAATTTTTGGCAATTCCATAAAACATATTCATTTGTGATGATTGCATCACATATTTAATTGCAAGCTGAAGCTTTCAAATCTTATTTGCAAAAATTTCAAAACCAGTACGTACAATCAAATTTAGAACGTGTGTACAACACCTCAAATGAAAGAAAATCCCATCATGCATTCGATAATTTCTTTGCATTGAGATGAGTTTTCAACAAAGAAGCAACATAATCATTGGTGGACACATTATCTAATGTGATGCTAACCATTCAACAATGCAAGATGTTTGGCGTTTCAAAGATGGGCTATAATATAAGGGGTCTATGAGCTTAAAACGCAAAATCCTGTTTTGAAGTTTCCAAAAACTATCTATAAAATGAACAGCTATGCAAATAAAATGATCAGATGTAACAGATTTCCAAGTGTCTGAAGAGAGGTAAATTCAACTTGAAGCCATTGCTTGAAAAATATTCTCCTTCACCTTGTTATATAGAGACATTATATCTCTCTTAATTGTGCGTCTACTCATCATGAAGTGTCAAATATTGAGCTCTGGCTTTGGTGACTGTAAGAAGACCATTACTGTTCAATGCCTTGCAAGGCAGATAAAAATGCACTTTAATGCATATATATGATATCCTATATATAAAAATCCTCCTCCATACTTAGCTAGGATATTCAATGTCTAGTCCTTCGGCATTTATGGACTTGTTCATTTGTGGTGAAAAACAGCAAAAGTTTAGAGAATAAGAACCTTCGGACTTTTTGGGTAAGAACTTAGTTCAAGGATTCTTCAAGTCAATCATTAGAGTTTCCTATTTACATAAGAATGGCGAATAAGAACATCATGTCTCTTGTAAGCAAAATAATCATATTATTGGCATACCATGATAGATGGCATAAGCAAAATCAATTCATGATCACATACTTGATCCACTACACATATTTAGAATGCTGTACTTGCTAGAAAGAACAAATAACAAAGTCAAATTAAATTGTCTAGATAGTGTCCTTCCAGGCATTATCAAACTATCAATAAAGGGTTTGCAATACATTCGTTGTTTTCCCACCCATGTACACCACCTTCTGTGTTGATAGGTGTCCTTTATTTACTTCAAACCTATATCCCATCTAATTAAACAATGACACATATAGAGATCAGGTGATCGTTGATGTCCCGCTCCTCGAAATCTTAAACCTATAATTATTTGAGAGGTTGACCAATAAGAAGTCTCAAGATGTTGTAACAATTTGTGAATCCCACTGGATCAACTTACAGATGTGATTGATTATGAATTTATTATAAGTTATAAATTATGAATGTGATTTATATTTTGTTTGGAAGCCTTATTATGAATTATGGATGGTAAATTATGATTTGTTGCATCGAGGTTTATGAAATAATAAATCAATTATATAATAATAAATAATAATTATATTTAATATGTTTAATTGATTTGAAGAAGATCAATCCATCCTTACGTTTTGATTGAGTTCATAATAAATACCATTTCCTTTTTCTGAGTTGATTTTCTTCTCTCTCAAAACGGTGCATTCAATGGATACTTTTTCTTTTCTGAAGTGCGTTGAGGAAGAAAATCTTGCCATTAATTTTCTCTTCCTTCAAAATTTGGACAAGTTCAATTCAATGCAGCTTCTTTTCTTCCCTAAAGTGTATTGTAGAGATAATTTGTATGTTATTTTATTATTGTCCAAATTTAGAATTTTTTTAAGACCTGTGATTTCTTTTATATGATTTGTTTTGTTGGCAACTTTGTCGATTCTTTGGCGTTAGCAACAGCAGTTTTCACAAGATTATTATGGCTTTGATATGAGTGAATGCTACCTAACACTTTTTATAGTAAATATAGTTAAATCATAATATTTTACATGTTCTTCTTAGATCCGGTGAGTCAATTGTTGTTTGCTTCCTCTTACGTCGTTTTGATTCGCCAAACATTTCGCAGCGCGAATCTAATAAGGTTAGATCCAAAAATGGTTCCAGTGAAATGATAAGGGCATATTTTCTATTTCTAATTTAAAAACTTTGAATACTTGATGTGAAGAATTGATTTGGTATATTATCAATTGATTCTCTTTAGTTATAGAATTTGTGACTTCTAGAGATTTTATTTTTGAAATATCTCTAATCTTTATTAAGGATGCATTGAAGATACATTTTCTCTTTTTGTTTCTTTCAAAGTCAAATTTCAAAATCTTAGATTTTAAATATCTATCTCAACTTATTGTTTATTCACTCTCCTAAATGGCTCTAAGTCAGCATCACCATTCAGCTAGGTTGGCAACACCATTGGATCGGTAAAAGGAAAAGATAATTAACTACTACAGTTTTGGTCCCTTTTGTATACTGAGTCCTGCTTATGGGAGTATTGAGATGCGATTTCACTCCAATTATGGACAGAAAGCAATAAAGTTTTGGCCTTTTCTTTATTGATCCCTTTAAAAATCTCACATTAGTTAACTTATAATTTTTTTTAAATAGTCTATATATATTGTGAAATTATTAGTTGAATTTATTAGGCCTATGATCATTGATTGTAAATCAACCCACAATACTTAATTTAAATTTATTCTATAAGTTACATTTTTTTTATCAATATATTGAACATAATGGTTTCTTTTTTTGCTGTCATTATCATTTCATTATTTATGCCTTCTCTTAATTAACTTATGACAGTCTATTTTAAGTGTCATTTCATTGTTTGAAGTGCAATTAATTTAAATAATATTAGTCTTGATCGTTATTTTGAATTATACAAAAAAATCGATCACCCTTAATTGCTAATTATCACATATTCAATTATATAATATAATAATTTACTATAATACTTGTTTTGATAGAAATAATTTATTGTAATAGAAATTTGTCATATAACTTGAAGTGTTAACAAATCCGTTCTTCACACGGACTTTAAATCTAATTACAAACGTATTATATGCAGTAGTATCAAAACTAATTAATTAGCTTACCAAGTATGGTATATATCATCATAAGGGGAAGGAAATGAGAAAGTACATCTCAACCTGCATAGATTCATTGTATTTGATATACAGATTTGAAAAACACTAATAAAAAATAATAATTAGATGGTAGTTATTCACAAGCTCCTTTGAATGGCCATGAATCATGCGGTTGAGCAGATATAACTCTATTCACAACAGCAACCACGCCACCCTCCTCCAATGTAGTGCACCATTAGGGTCTTCAAAGAAGATACTTGTTGAGAATTTGAAACACAAGACTACCTAGACATGAAATAGAATAAATCTGGATTTAACTTGAGGAAAAAAAAACAAAATAATGAACAATCAAAATATAAAAGAGAAATAGTAAAAAAAAAAAAACTTACCATGGTAAAAATAGAGAAATTTGGTCAAAAAGAAGGAAAAAAAAACCCTAATCTATTCAGGATTTTAAGAAAATGAAAATTTCTAGAAACAAAATTTAATGACATAAAAGAGAACGGTAAAAGAAAGTCAAAAAGGCAAACTAAGAAAACCCAAAGATAAGAGCAAAAACCTAGACAAAGAATTATAGCACCAAAATCCCAAAACTCAAGAATATAAGAATAAAATTAAAAACTAGACAATAAATCTTGACTTGAATTGGTCTTTGCCTTCTCTTCGGGCTTGACTTGAAGCTTCTCAAGATGACACCAGATATGAT
>JANHAO010027537.1:0-10830 GCA_026873985.1 Saraca asoca | reverse complement strand
TTCAAATTTATCCCTTTTATTTTAATTAATTGACAATCCACTCCCAATTAATCAATATAAATACCAAATTATTTGAAAAGATAATCCATGAAAAAAAAAACTCAAGTCCTTTTTATGTATCAATATTTTTTTATAATATTATACTATTTTTAATATTTACTCTTTTTTTTACAAAGTTAAAAGGGAATAAAAAACATAAATATCATTACGTATTTGACCTACGTTCATTAATTTAATATAAATAAATTATGTAATTAAATATAATTCTATAAATTTTAAATAATTATATTCTTATTTTGAATATCTTAATTATATCAATTTGACATTAATCTCAAAATAAAAATAATATATTTCATATATTTAATGATATCAACGTATCCTTTTATGTCATTTTACATTTATGAGTTAGGTCAATAGCTAATTTTACTAGACACTTCTAATACAATCAATTAATTTATTAGTTTTCAGCTAATAACTAGCAGTTAATAGCTAGTAAAATAACTAACAACTAACTTATTAGTTATCAGCTAACTTTTCAGCTACTTATGTCAAACAGATTCTTAACAGACTATCATGCAAGCAGAATGAGCTTGTACATATGTAAATCTATTCATAGATTGATTCTTTATTATTATTTTTAAATAAATCTTATTTTTAAATAATTATTTTTAAAAAAATTAAAGAGAAATAGAAAAATATAATTAATAAAATTAATATATATTAACTATATCACATAATATAAAGGATATGTATATATAAGATATAAATTAATTATTTTTTTCTTCTTCTTAAAAAAAAAAAAAAGGAACTGATCAGTGAATTTGATTTGATCCGGTCACGGAATAGATTGGACCATAAGTCGACTCATCCATTTAAAAGCGAATTCAGGCTCGATTACTTCCTGACCACACAAATTTTAATCCGAAAGTTAATATCAGAAATCCAATACAGGCAAGGTTAGCCAGATATCATACCGTGTAAAGCAATTTACTATTTCACCTTTATATCTATAAATAATCCAACGATAACATTTCAGTGCCTCGTTGAATTTTATAAAAACTATATTTTTCTTCGGACTTGGCTTCTAACTTAATTATGAAGTTTAGTATGTATATTGTCTGAAAACTTTTGGACCGACATAACTTTAAACTTTAAAGATTTGACGATTTCTATTAATTAACTTTGACAAATTTATTTTCCTGAATGAGGTAAAAGTAAATTATTCATTTTCATTTCAGAATGTTGATGACAAAATTTTCTTAACTTCATTGTAATATATATATATATATATATTTACTGTTTATAAAAATTGAGTCATAATACGTAGTTTGGACTCAAATTTTCATATTATATATATATATATATATATACACACACACACACACACACACAACGAAAAGATTTAAATCTAAAACTATATTATTAAAGTTCCAAGTTCCTCACTGTTAAACCACGATAAGTGGTTTCACTTTCTATTGTTCTTTAAGTACATACACGCGTATAATTAAGAAAATCCAGTGAGTTTATATTATATTATGCCATGCATATTGTAATAGTCTATTGATAAAAAAGAAAAAAAAATGGCAGTATTATTCAACGGATTGCTGGTCTTATATTAAATGCACACTGGGTATGAAAATAGGTCCAGTTTAATTTTGATCTACCTTAACTTAATCTATTTATCTAAACAAGTTAAATTAATATCAATAAATAAGTCTATTTATATAAATAGATCAAACCTATCTTTTTTAAGTTTGGTCTATAAATTTATAAAACTGTCCTATTTAATAATTAATATATATATTTAAATATAATATAAATAATATTTTAATATATATTTTTATTTATATATATATATATATATAAATAACTGACAGAGGTGGGATCGGTGTGGTTTAAGTGACTTAATATAAAATATTTAACAAATCAGACATTTCAGTTTAAAATTTTCAAAAATGAAATGTCAATTTAAAATTGTTCAAAATCAAATGTTTTGATTTATGTTGAATTCATATGATTTATTTTAATTTGACATTTAAAAGTCGCTCATGCAATTTTGTTAGATTTTAATCTTTGTGATCAATTTTTTCTATATCAAAAATTAACTTTTATTTGTAGATGTTCAATTTAAGTCATTTTAATATATAATTAAAACAATTAGTTGATAAATAAGATGTAGATATTCTCTAAAGATGAATGGGAGGCACACGAAACAACCAAATCTTTTTGGTTTTAAGAAGACAATGAACTCTTAAAGTGAATATTGTTATTGGGTCTTGGAGTGTTGATAGAAACTAAAGTCCTGTTTGGAAATTTTTTCTATTTTTCTATTTTTTAAAATTATTTTTACAATCATTTTTAAAGTGTTGCATTTATTTAACAGTTTAATCCATTGGATTGGTAAATGAGTTGATAGGTTAGAAATGGTTTGACCCAACCAATTTGCATAACTCTAATAACTAAATTGTGAGCCTATCTTTTTTTCTTTGAAGTGTAATTTATTTAAAGGCCTATTTATATAAATAGATTTTTAAATAAGTCAGCATATTAAGCCATGTTTTTTTAATAGATTAGATCGAACTTAAAATTTGATATTATATAAATTAATAAATCAAGTTTAAATCAATATTTTATAAAATAAATTTAATCATTTAAGATAAAATTTAATTTTATTTGATTTATTTTAACTCTTAATGTAAATAAATATAAAAGCATATTAAATTAGATCTACGAGGACACCAACTAATGGGTATCACTTCACACCTATCATTTTTTCAATATTAATTTCAGTTTTGTTGTAAATTATAGAATTTGAAGTAACAACTTAGTTAAATGAATTGCTAATACACCTAATGATGATTATTTGTTAGTTTGAACCGATTAAGGCCCTTTGCTTAAGTGGCTAAATGAAATTTGAGTATCTTAAAATATTAATCGAATATAATCAATTTGTAATATTTAATAGAATCAAATTGACCACTTTAATTTTACTTCAATTGAATTGATTATTGATGAATGAGTACAAGCAACAAAATTGCAATATAATGGTCCATGTCTTTCTTCCAAATTGACCACTATAGCTAAATCGAATTTGTAAAAGGATGGAGTGACATGACGTTACTTTACTTCGTTTGACTAATATTTTATCAAGATCGATTTGAATCAATTAAATTTTTATAAATTATTTCTAATTAAGATTCAAAAACTCGATCAAAATCCAATTTATATCAAATTGATTAATACATTCAAATTAATTTCATATTAAATCTAGCTATTAAAGTCGTGATTCGTTTATTTTTTATCAACCCTACGTATAGTTGCTAACATATGATGCGGCTGGTTATTTAATTTAAATATTTTTCGCATTATACGTTTCATGGTCCACATATTTCGATATTGTAACAAAATGACAATGATAATTATGTAATTTTGCTCAGCCAACTGAGGAGGGTCAAAGGCCAACTTTATGAAATAAAAAGTGGAGGATAAAGAGGATAAGCAAGCAGAGCTTTGCGCACAGAGCCACAGAGTCCCTTGGTTTGGTCCTCAGGAATTATATTAAGAGAAAAGATTATCTCATTAGCATCTTAGCTGTACGCAGTATGCACCGCAAAGAGATTGAGTTTGGGGCCCAAAACGCTGCAACATTATAACCCTTTTTACATTGCTAATTCTTTCCTATTATTAAACTTAATCGCAGGGCTTTATGGCGCAATTTCAACTGTTGTGAGGTCTAAATTGTAATCTAGGAGAGTAGATAATTACAAATTATATAATTAATATTTTACTTAATTTTTATTCATTAACTTTTAAATTACTAATTTTTTCGTCAATAATTATCATAATTCACTTTATATTTTAAAATATCTTATATTTTAAGAATTCAAATGATTAAACGACTGAGTAAACTTCACTTTGTGAAGCAAATCAATTATTTCTCCTTTCATTTTAGTTTTACATTTCAAATCTGTATATAATTTCTATTTTCAGAATAGTTGCTTAGAAATTGCATTATGAAAATTAGAAAGTGAAATACCAAGGGTGATAATATCGGTTTTTCTTACAAAATTATTTATCAAATATACTATAATTAAACTTATTTACTACATTATTATTTTTAACTACCTCAAGTCTTTACTATTCTAAGTGCATGAATGTATTCAATGTATATTGCATTACTATTTATGAAGAAGTATCTTCTATGGAGAAAATACTATGTGTTAGTAAAATATCTAATTCAAGGCGATCTGTGTGATTTACAAATTAAGGGTGCAAGTTAACATATTTTTTGTGCATTTCAATTTTATCTATAAACAAATTATACACACATCCCTTAAAACATACAATTAATATTTTTATTCAACTTCGTTTGTTTTTTCTCTTAAAAGTTCCTTTAGTAATTTACACAAATGCCCATTCTTATTTTTAAAGAACAAGAATAAATTAATTGTGAAGGCGTTGGGACATCAACAAATAGTAGAACCTTCTTCATATAAATTAAATGAAAAAAGATAATAATGACTTAAGTGGAAAAGAGCTGACCAAGTATAGTTTAGTCACTAATTATTTTTCACAAGAATTGATGAATTTGATCCTTCTTTTTTCATTTATATATTTTATTTATTTTTTGGCAAATAGTCTCCATCTTATTTAAATCATTATCTTACGTCCAAGGAAATGATGGAGCATTGGTGAGAACCAATCATAACTAACAACAATTATTAGGTTAAAAATAAGAATTGTAATTGGTTTGTGATGATTTTGGGTCACGAAAAATAATAATAGAGAATGGATGAATAGATGAATGAATTGAATATTAGTTATGATGATAGATTATGAATCATGTAAGTATATGTATTAATAAATTTAAAAGATTTAATTTTTAAGAGTGATGTTATTTTTTTCAAAGTTAAAAATAAAATTATTTAAAATAATTTTTAAGAGATAAGAATGAGATTTATATGAAAATTATTAGACTAAAAATATATTTTAATTTTTTTTATAAGTACTTTATGGGTTAATGAAACTCCTTAAGAATATAAGATTTTGTGACTGAATGTTTTAATGTATTTGAATAATTTTATGTGCGCAAATTTTACAGTGATTAGAGTTGATTTTATATGATAACCTAAGTAATTATTATAATTATTTTCATATATTTTCGACAGATGTTCTTCTTAAATAGAAATGCTATTCTATTTTATTATCAGATACTCAAATATTCACAAAATTTTCTCATACGAGACAGTAAAATAAAATTGACAATTAATTATATAAATAATTATTACAATTATATTCACATATTTTTAGTAGAATTTCTAACTATTTAAAATGTTTTTCTTAATTTAAAATAATATTTGAATTTTATTATCATTTGCCAAATATGCATAAAGAAATAGTCAGCATGAAAAAAAAAATTCATATATGAAAACAAAATATAATTAACTCAATTCACTACGTAGAGTTAGAACCCGGAAAATAAATTTCTACAAGAAAAGTTGCCATTTTTTTTTTTCCCTTTTCTAGGTAGGGGGAACGATAAAATATTAAATAAATATTCTATTCCCTACTCTGCCCTTAAAAGCAGGAGTCTTCTCTCTCCCTCCTGCGCTTTTCCTCTCTCTCTCTCTAGAAATCGTACGACAGCAATGCACACGATAGTCTAAAGTCACGCACACTGACTCCTGAAGAGTCATAATCTTCGAACCGTTTTTCTTCCCCAATCCAGCTTCCCACTATTGCTTTGCTTTACCTAGTGGACTCCCTTGCTCTCTCCCTCTCACTCTCTGCTTCCTTCATTCGTCTTTATCTTCTTACTCTATCTCTTTGAAGTGCTCTAGTCTCTGCACTGTCATCTCTTCCAGCTACGACGCTTTGTAGCTTCTCCGTAACCCGGCCATATATTGATTCGCTCCTGAAATTTTTTTTCCTTAGCTCTCTAGGCTTAAAGCTTTTTCCTTTTGATTCTTAGTCATGGAAAAGAAACAGGGTTTTTTCTCAGCTTTGAAAGACGAGGTAGTTCGTGGATTATCGCCGTCGCGTTCTCGGGCCAACAGCCCGTCTAGAACCGGTTCACCCTTGTCGGGTCTGCTGAGGAGGAAGAGGCATACCAGTCATAGCTTTGTGGGTAACACTGATTCATTGATCGCGAGATGCGGGAGCATGAGGCCATTAGGGGAGACATTAACGCCGTTGATGGAGGGTCCAAACCCGGATGGTGGGGAAAACGGGGATCCGAAGAGAGTCGGCTCAGGTCTGGGTCAGTGGATGAAGGGTCAGTTATCTCGGGCTCCTTCGGCTTCCTCAGTGTCGTACAAGAGGTCTGATCTGAGGTTGCTGCTCGGAGTCATGGGTGCTCCTCTGTGTCCTGTTCATGTTAGCGCTAGTGACCCGTTGCCTCATCTCAGTATCAAGGATACTCCCATTGTTAGTTCTCTCTTTCTCTGTCACGTGTCTGAAAGTCTTTTTTTTGTGTCTGGAAAATGTTGATTGAAGTCCGTTTCTGCTCAGACATATACAAGCACGTTTTTAAACTAGCAGGAAATAAGAAATATAAAGGATATGGTTTGCTGCTCATGGATGCATGTTATTTTAAAAAATTTTGGACGCATTCACACTATCTGTCGTAAGATTCTGGAGGATTTTAATCTCTCTTTTAAGCAGTCATTACTTTGTTGTTTTTTGCTACTGGTATGGCTTTTTAGTTTTTTGTTAAAGGTATTATTTATATATTGAACCTAAGAATTTCTATGCCAGATAATGGATGATAAACGATCTCAAATTGCTTCCTTAACTTATTGAGCTTAGTTGTTGATAATAAGCTGATATGCCTCCACCGATTAAGTTGAAATAGATGTCTAAGTTGTGTTCAAGTGACTATGATTTCCATGTTCTCTCAATAAAAAATAAAAAATAAAACTTCTGTTCAGCATAGTATTACTGACCGTGTGTTGGTGGTATTCTCGTAGGAAACTTCGTCTGCTCAGTACATATTGCAGCAGTACACTGCAGCTTCTGGTGGGCAGAAGCTGCAGAACTCTATTCGAAATGCATATGCAATGGGAAAGTTGAGAATGGTTGCTTCTGAATTTGAAACTGCATCAAGGGTTGTTAAGAACCGAAATGCCTCTAGGTGTGCCGAGTCAGGTGGATTTGTGCTCTGGCAAATGAATCCAGACATGTGGTACGTAGAGCTTGCAGTTGGGGGAAGTAAGGTTCATGCTGGCTGCAATGGCAAGGTTGTTTGGAGGCACACACCCTGGCTTGGTGCTCACACAGCTAAGGGTCCTGTTAGACCACTGCGCCGTGCACTTCAGGTTAGACTTTGTCTTCGAGTTTAAAACTGTTCTTCAACTTTCTTTTGTGTCATTTCTAATTATGTATAGATTTTTCTTTCAATTTAGGGACTTGACCCTAGAACTACTGCTAGTATGTTTGCGGATGCTAGATGCATAGGGGAGAAGAAAATCAATGGTGAGGATTGCTTCATCCTTAAGCTTTGTACCAATCCTCAAACGTTGAAGGCTCGAAGTGAAGGTCCTGCGGAGATCATAAGGCATGTCTTATTTGGCTACTTTAGCCAGAAGACTGGACTTCTTGTTCACATTGAGGATTCTCATCTGACCCGCATCCAATCTAATGGTGGTGATGCAGTTTACTGGGAAACAACAATCAATTCGTTCCTTAGTGATTATAGACTTGTGGAAGGGATCATGATTGCTCACTCAGGGCATTCTGTAGTGACACTTTTCAGGTTCGGGGAGACGGCAATGAGCCATAGCAAAACAAAAATGGAAGAAGCCTGGACAATAGAAGAGGTCGCATTCAATGTTCCGGGTCTTTCAGTAGACTGTTTCATTCCCCCAGGTGATTTGAGAACAGGTACCTTAAGTGAAGCTTGTGAACTTTCTCAGGATGAAAGAGGAAAGAGCTCACTGGCAATAAATCGGGCCAAAGTTGCTGCGATGGGGAAATCACATAATTGCAGTATTGATAATATGATCTGGAAGATGGAAATCTAACCATGAAAAAGTATGGTCAAGTCAAGAAGGCAATTGTTCATAGCAGTAACTAGTTTTTGACTACTAACACTTGGAAATATCAGAGTTGGGGGTTCAGTTGGTTCTTCTATTTTTGCAAGTTTGGTTATGCCTCTTTTAGTCTGTAAATAGAGCATAAAAATTCACAGGTTTAATCTAGACCCGAGTGAATCTTTATACTCAGACTCAGAATCCAACAATGGAGTTGGAGCTCGGTTTTCCACTTCGGAATAGAGCATATGGAGGTTATGTTTTTTCAGTTTGCCTTCCATTGATGAGAGAAGGTGGTTATTGGTGATGCTTTGATGTAGCAGAACCCATCAAACTTTTGTTAATTCATAACTTGGTAGTTAAATGTCGGTGGTGGTAGTATTAGAGAGCCTGCCACTGACCATAATGTGTTTGATACTAACTTCTCGGTTAACTTTAGCAAATTTCTGGTTGTTCTTATTCAATTTAGAAGTTGTTTCTGGGTTTGGAAAAGTGAAAAAGTGAAAGAGTGAAAGGGTATTTTCCTGTTTGGTAGCTGAGAAAATGAAATAGGTAACAGAGACAAGATTCTGTTTTAATTAATGTACCAAACATTTGTGATATGGTTTCTGGGTGTCTCGTTCTCTTTCGTTGATGTTTCTGAAGATGAAATGTTTACATGTTACATCACATTTATGTCCCCACATAAAAAGAACCCTCAAGATATAAATTTTTTACAGTAGGGATGACTAATCTACTGTACTCTTGGGCAATAAGATTCAGAATTAAGGTGGTGAAATCTTCAAAAAAAAATATCCGTCTGTTGGCATGGAAGATATGATACATGTTTTTATAACCTTCACTGAATTTAAGAACTGTACATACTGTCCATTTTAAACAAAGTATTGTCTTTCTTGCATCATCATAAACGCTTATGGAAATACGCAATATCTTTTTTCCATTTTTCTTTGATGGCAAAAAGATTGAAACTTTGGCCTTCTGCTTATTATCCGACTAAAACATATTTAGTGGCTTTCATAATTTCACATCTTATGTTTTCCTCTGTCTAAGCACTTTTAATTTATAAAAAATGGAGTTAAAATGCAATTCTAATGACTGATTTTGGTTCTGGTTTCTAATTTATGAACGCAATTTTGGTCATTGTAATAATTTTATTTTAATTGTAATGCTCCGCTAAATTTCCCACATAAATCACATGTTATTCCCTGTTCTTTTGTAATTCTATTAATAATTGGAAAAAAATGTACAAATTAAAATTTTGCATAGAACAAAATTAAGATTTTCAATTTAAGAGAAAAAAAATCAATCATCAATTACAAAATTACGAGAATTTTTTTTATAAAAAAAAAAAAATAGTGCTGTTGGCACATTCTATCTGAACTTTGTCTTATTCGTTTATAGCCTTCGTTCTTCCCTCGGGAGGGTATGGGTGGTCGGCATCCAGTCCACGAAGGTAGTTCATTGATAGGATCGTACAGTCAAAATGGAGGGGTATGTGTAGTAAATATGGAAACCAACCATTTGGACAAAATCCTTTTCTTATTTAATTTTTGCTGCATCTGTTCATTTCATGATTTTTGTAGATGCACGGCAGTTATCACCTTCACCACCGTTGTGTTTGGTGATATAATTAATAGCATACATTAACAAAAACACACTCTCGATTCTTCTTGTGCTACTTTTTTAATAACGAAAATGTTAAGTTACTTAACAAGTATAATATTCTAGATTTAAAATCAATATATTAAATAAAAAAATTAAAATAATATTAAATATTATTATATCACTTAAAATATCAGTATGTGATAACAACTTTTAGATTAGAGGACGAAGAGCCCCTTCTAGTATGCCTCATGGAATGACATAGATGAATATGTATTTAATTCAGTGATAACACCTGCAATATACTTTCTTAATTTCTTCGTTTTATTTCAATCCCACCGTTGTTTTATCTTCTCAAAACACAGTTTTTCATTTTTTTTAATCCAATTAATTTCACTTGTGAGCTTGCACTAAAATAATTAAAATGAAATAATAACATATTTAAGAAAGATATGGTAACAAGCTTATAAAGAAAATAAGTCTTTAATAATTTTTCATCCATAAATATTACAATTATTATTCAAAATGAATTAAAAGGGGTCTTCCACACTATTTAATAAGTGTGAGGGGTTAATTTGAACATTTTGAACTATAAAGAATTATGCACACATAAATAGAGATGCAAATGAGTCTAATTCAGTGGATATCTACATGCTCAAGTTTAACTTGTCAGAAATAAATGAGTTCGAATTTATTGAATTTGAAATTTTAAACTCAAGTTTAAACCCAAATCAAATATGAGTGTAAATGAGTTTATTTGATCAATATGTTATTTAACTCGTTCAAATTTGGATTGAATATGAGTATAAGCTATCTTATACGATTTTATATGAGTAGTTTGTTATTTTATTAAAATTTAAGCATGTAAAAATTTATATTTTACAAATAAATCAAATATGAAATTTTTGGATTTTATTTTATATATTAATAGAAGATGTTATGGATATTTTCTGCATAATGCAATATGGACTTACCAGAGATCCAACAAGAAGCAAAACCCGACTTAGGAAGGCTCAAATCGCACAACGATCGAGGTTGCTTAGCAAGGAATCCTAGCTCGCTAATTGCAAACATGAGGCATAGGAAGCGAGAACCAGACATGATAAGGGGGATCTGTTAGTCTGGATGGGTGCCCTAGACTAATTTGATTGAGTTCTAGCGCATCCTAGACTATACATTCTGTGCATTTGGATATAAA
>JANHAO010027536.1:0-10825 GCA_026873985.1 Saraca asoca | reverse complement strand
AGATTAATGTATCCTTGATCACTAAATATTCATCCAATTATTAAACATATTTTCTGGCCTAAAATCATAACAAGAAGCCTTGAAATAATTAATGCGTCTTATGCAACATCAAAAGCTTAATGCATTACTTAGTTTCTACCATCCTCTTTCTACAAGTAATTATTAAGCAATAACCATATTAAACTCTAAATCAAATGAAGCCATTCAATTTGAAATTCCAAATAAAACGAGAGGAAAGGAGAGGAAATGACAAATAATTGAATTGCAAGTTGAAAATAGGATCTCTACATTAATCTTCAAGCTGTCACCCCCTTGGACTGATTACAAATGTTTAGCCTTCCATGTGAAGGTAGAAAGTTATAGAGAAGAGAAGAATAAAAGCTTGCTCTCTCCACTTTGAAAACTCCTCTCCTAAACTTCCTAAAAACTAAACTCAAAACTTAACTAAAAAGCGTAAAACTAAAAGGACTTTGACTGGGAAAAGAAACTAGTTGCTGGTTGGTGGAGTAGGCAATCATGATGGCTGGTATAGTCTGGTTGCTTACTGCCACTTCTCTTACTTGTAATGTGCCATTACAGACTGCATGCTCTGGCTTTTCACTGAATTAATGACCTCCAGCTGGTTGAGTGTGAGCTGGTGCAAGGGATTGTCCATTGGACTCAAGTTGCATGCCAATTGGGGCCTAAAAATCCAACTCTGCAGAGGCCTAATTCATTAGCATTCTGCCTCTGATTTGCAGCTCTATTTGCACGCCCAATTTGATGAATTTAGGTCTGGAAGTTTTCATGAAAGTTGTAGCTTTGTGTCTTAACTTCCATTTGGGCTTAGTTGACCTTATTTGGACTTGTATAGCTCTAGATATGCCCTAACGAATGCTCAGAGGTTTGGCTACTCGAGACAGGCTGAGGCAGCATTCTAGTTTTGTCTCTAACTCCAAATTCAGATAGCCAATTGTGAGATTCAGCCTTTGAGGTCTTCATGAAGGTTGTAGATCTATGTCTTAGCTTTCCTCCAAGATAAGAATCACATTAATTGGATGACTGTAGCTCAAGTTATAGCCAGAATATAGAAACTGCTCAACAAAGCCAAATACTACAGAATTTTCCAAAATGATTCCAATTGACACCACACTATAAATATACAATAACACAACTGAAGTAAGTCATGTGGGACCTTAAAAAGCTTAGTGAGAGTACAATTAAATGAGTAAAATATTTTGTTATCACTTAACACTTCTTGGGAGCCCTTATGGCATTGGCAATTTAATTGGAAGAGTTAGGTCATAAAAGGGAAGTGAACTAAGGTGAGTAGATAATCCTATTATTTTGTGAATCTATTTTTGCAAAACAAAATAATTTTGTTATATGAAACATTACCATTTCTGAGTAAGTAGAATATTAATGTTAGCTTGATGTGAAATTTTTACCATATGCTATATAGATATGAAAATGATTTACCATAGCATATTTAAGCATTTTATATTAATTACTATTTATAGAACCTATGGCTTCATCTTGCCTCGATATTTGATATATGATATTTCTAAATTATATGCTATATAAGATGAATGACAATGTCTTCTAAACACTGATTTCATGTGCTACATAAGATGATTGACAATGTCTTTTGAACATTGATTTCATGTACTGATTAGAAATGCTTCTTATTTCTAGATATATCTAGTACTATAATACATTTTCATTAATTACTTGTTTTTCAAATCCTGAATCCATTGGAAATTCCTTGGAAAACTATCAAGTGCACTTCTGATTAGAATTATATTTGCTAGAGGAATAAGGGGGAGCATATCTGATAGGAGCATGAGGTGTATTATGACGATATCTATTAGGTACAATTACCTTTAGAAATTATCCTTTGGATTCCAATTACATTTTGAAATTCCAAAATTCTTTTGATACTTGAATATTTGTATATTTCAAAGGATTTTAATAATTTTTCTTATGTTATTATCTTGATGAATATTTCCCATTATGTTATATTCTACTTTAAAGTTTAAATTGTTGATTATTTTATTTACTGATATGACTCTTTTGACAAATTAAAGTATCAAAATTTATTTTCAATTATTTCTTTTAAACTGTTAAGTATTATCTTCACAAATGCATGTTTTTCTACTTAGATTCTGAATATTAATTGCAAACTAAGTTATGGTTTTTCCATGGGATTATCTATTTATTAAGTTTCTATAAAACTCACCCTATTTTCCTTCTTATTTTTTAGAACCTGAAGCCACCCCTACCACCGACCTTCATCCATCCAGTTCAGAATATGCTTCTTGACTGAGTAGATCATTTCATGTAGAGTTAGAGGTATATTGATGGTGAAAATTTTGGCAGTTAGCATAGTTGAAATATACATATATTTTGTCTAGCTGCTACCTAGTGGGTTATGGGTCTTGTGTTATCTGGACTGTTGTGATTTTGATTTTTGCTGCATAGGTGTCACAAGTTGGACTTGTGCACCAATATAGTAGGCAATTGTACTTTGTTTGACTTGAAACTTAGTGGATAAATCAAGCATAATATAGAGGTCTTCTAGTATGAATTTGGAGGCAATCTGACTTGTGTACTGTTTTTCCAATTTTTCCCTATTTTATGGCTTTTATGTACTTTCAACCAAGGTAACTTATCCAGTTCGAGTAAATAAGCACATGGCTATGATCTTTGGATTTTTAGCTTTCTATTAATGTAAAATAAGGTGCAAAACCCTTCTTGAGTTAAGAGAAAAGGCCTTATGTCAACTCATAAAAAGTATGTTTGCTTCTGCCATAAGACCTTTGGCTCAGAATGCTCTTTAGGAGGGAGTGTCCGACAACCTATGGCGGGGAGTTGGGGCACGAGCTGGAGTGTGTGGCTTAGTGCCTCCCTTACACATTCTAAGCTATGTAATGAGGCTTTATATGAATCAAAGAAAGATCCCCTCTTTAATTTTTGTTGTCCTAAATTTTATCCAGTTTTGCCCCATTTACTCACATTGCATGTGTTACATTCTTAGGTGCCTTGTTATGCTTATTTTGGCTTGCTTTGTGCTATGCAATGTGTTACCTTTGTCCCTATGTGCAAATGGATTGTTTACTTGATTGTTTATCTTCTGCTACACTCTTTAATGCTTTATGGCTTGATATTTTGTCTCTTGGTGTCAGAGGACTAACCATCGGTTGGCTTACTTTCAGGTGGTAGATACCAAATGCCACATAGTCTAACTTGTGAACTTGCCAGCCTATGATAATTGGTATCAGAGCATGGTTTTGACCCATTCTAGTTTTACTTTGATTTGCTACTAACATTAAAGACACTATAATCATGTTGAATACCACACATATTATTGAACTCAAGAATAGGTTTGGGCAAATGGAAGAGTTATACAAAGTGGTCAAAGACATGTAACAAAATGATATCCTTGAGCTTATCGGTAAGGCTTAGGAGTGGGAATCTATTGTAAGTCGTGTCGATGCAATAGAAACTTATTTGAGACTAGATAGAGAATCCTCGAGTGCCAATACTGGTGGTAACTTCGGGGGACACTGTTTATGACTTGAGGGTCAAGCTAGCAAGTGTGAAAGCCCAGTTGAGAGTTTTCACTTGAGCTGTTGGGAGCCAAGGCCCCAACCATGGAGGGCTAGAATATGAGCATATGAGAGTGCCTAAGCCTTGCTTCTATGGTGGTGCATGAGACACCAAGGAGTTGGAGAATTTTCTGTTCAATATGAAACAATACTTTCAGGCAGTAAGGCCAAATTTTGAAAAGGCCATGGGGACAACCACAGCCATGTACCTCGTTGGAGATGCAAAGCTTTGGTGGAAAACCAAGTATGGAGAGATCTTAGTGAGTTGGTGCACCATAAACTCTTAGGAAGATTTGAAGAGAGAGTTAAAGTCACAATTCTTCACAAAAATTATAGAGTATATGGCTAGATGCCATCTTCGAGAGCTAAAATAGATCGATGCAATTCAAGAGTATGTGAAAAAGTTTTTAGCATTAATGTTGGACATTCAAGACATGTCTGAGAAAGACAAAATGTTCTACTTTCTTGAAGGCCTAAAACCTTGGGCAACAACTGAACTCTAGAGACAACGAGTGTAGGAATTGTCTACTACCTTGGTTATTGCAAAGTGCTTGACCGACTACCATGCCGATAACCTTAGCAAGAAGGCCCAATGAAATAGTGGGTTTTCTTCTAGTGGAAGTGGGGGACAATCAAAACAAGTCCATCTAAGGCAAAAGTAGGGGAGGGAATTATAGGAAAGGAAGATCAAATAATATGAGTTCGGCATCATCCCATAATGTTATTAACACTTTGGGAAAAAGACCCCAAACATGCTTCTTGTTCAATGGCCCATATAAAGTGGCAGAATGCCCCTAAAGAGTAGCCCTCAACGCTATGAAAGTTACCAAGAATGATAATGTGAAGGATAATGAGGACTGTGATAGTGAAGAGGAAGATCCTCTAAGAATGAGAGCACTGAGTTTCCTTGGTACACTAAAGAAATAGGCTGAGAGTGCTAAAAAGATGTCAGATAAGGACTTATGTATATGAAGGGACAAATAGCCAAAAAGGCTGTAGTGAATATAATGGTGGACACTGGTGCCACTCATAATGTCATCTTTGAGGGAGAAGCCAAAAGGCTAGGCTAAAGTTAGAGAAGGACCCAAGCTGCATGAAAGCTATGAATTTTAAAGCCTTCACCACTACAAGAGTGGTGAAACAAGTGTTAGTGAAGCTTAAGTCATGGCAAGGAAGAGCAGATTTCATGGTTGCCCAAATGGATGATTTTGATGTCATGTTAGGGATGGAGTTCCTCTTTGCACACCAGGTCATGGCTGTTCCGGTAACTAACTATCTCTTGATCATAGGTGAGAACCCTACCATTGTGCCATTGTATAACAATCAACCCGAAGACACTGGGCTCTTGTTGGCTTTACAGTTCAAGAGTGAATTAAAGAGGCAAGAACCTTTATTCATAGCAGTCCTAGTAGGAAGAAAGTGTGAGAGAGAGGAAGTTATCCCTCGAGAGGTCCAAAATGTGTTGAAGACATTTGATGATATGATGCCAGATAAACTACTTCTGAAACTCCTATCATAGGGAACTATTGATCACCAGATTGAATTGTTACTACTAAAGGACCTTACTGGATGGCACCACTAGACCTGGCTAAGCTTCGAAAGCAGTTGAATGAGCTCTTAGATGCAGGTTTCATTTGACCATCAAAAGCACCGTTCGAGGCTTTGGTGTTATTCCAAAAGAAACAAGATGATAATCTACAACTGTATATGGACTATCAAGCTTTAAATAAGGTCACTGTGTAGAACAAGTATCCTATGCCTTTGGTTCAAGACCTCTTTGATCAATTGAGCAATACTCGCTACTTCACTAAGTTGGACTTGAGGTCGAGGTACTATCAAGTTAGTGTGGCAGATAGGGATATGGCAAAGACAACATGTGTCACTTGTTATGGCACCTTCGAGTTTATGGTTATGCCATTTGGGTTGACAAATGCACGTGCTACATTTTGCACCCTCATGAATCAGGTTTTTCATAACTATCTAGATAAGTTTGTCATTGTTTATCTAGATTATATTGTTGTTTTCAGCTCCACATTGGAGGATCACTTGACACACTTAAAACTGGTGTTCAAGAGCTTGAGGCAACATCACCTATATGTGAGGTGGGAGAAATGCTCATCCACTCAAGAGCGTATTAAGTTTCTTAGGCATATTATTGAACGTGTTAGCATCTGTATGGATCTAGAGAAAGTGAAGGCCATTCAAGAGTGGGAAGCTCCAATGAGGGTGACTAAGTTAAGATCCTTTTTAGGGCTAGCCAACTATTATCATAGATTTATGGAAGGATATTATAAGAGGACAGCCCCACTAACTGACCTTTTGAAGAAAAGGATTATTTTGGCGGTGGACTGAGGTGCACTAAGCCATATTCAAGAATTTAAAGCAGACTATGACTTAAGACCCCATGCTTGCCTTGCCAGATATCACAAAGCCTTTTGAAGTTCACACTAATGCTTCTAATTTTGCATTAGGTGGAATCTTGCTTCAAGAAGGACATCTTGTTTCCTATGAAAGCCATAAGTTATCAAAAGCTGAGCGGAGATACACAGCACAGGAGAAGGAAATGCTAGCAATATTTCATTGCCTATGGGTGTAGAGACATTACTTGCTTAGGTCAAAGTTTTTGGTAAAGATTGATAACACAGTAGTCAGTCACTTCTTCACCTAATCGAAGTTAACCTCAAAGCAAGGTCGTTGGCAGGAGTTCCTAGCAAAATTTGACTTTGAGTTCGAGCACAAGGCTAGGCAGACCAACCAAGTTGAAAATACCCTTAGTCACAAGGCTAAACTTATGGCAATGACTTTAATGGCATGCACGGCTTATAGTTATGTTAATACTAATATGCATGAGTGTATCAAAGAGAATCTCACCAAAGATCTAATGGCTCAAACCATCACAAACCTTGCCAAAGAGAGCAAAACTCATCAATTTTGGGTGGAAGATGATCTATTATAGACAAAAGGAAGAAAGCTCTTTGTCCCTAAAGTTGGTGACTTAAGGAAGATACTTTTGAAGAAGTGTCATGATACCTTATAGGCAGGCCATCTGGATTGGTAGAAAACTTATACCTTGTTGAAGCAAGGTTACTATTAGCCATAGATGCATGATGATGCAGTTGATTACACAAAAACCTGTCTCATCATCAACAAGACAAGGTCATAAGAGATAAAATTACGGGACTTTGTGAGCCATTGTAAGTACCTAGTAGACCATAGGAGAGTGTCTCACTAGACTTCATTTCCAGCCTTCCTAAAGTAGGAGATTTGTCTACTATCCTAGTGGTGGTAGATCATTTTTCGAAGTATGGAACTTTCATCCCAGCTTTAAAGTATTGCATGGTAGAGGAGACAACTCAATTATTTTTCAAGTTTATGGTTAAGTACTAAGGTGTTCTTAAGAATATTGTGAGTGATCAAGATAGCAAATTTACTTTGACCTTTTGGCCTAAACTTTTCAAACTTTACAGATCACATCTCAACATCTCATTTGGCTATCATCCTTAAATTGATGGCCAGATAGAGAGATTTAATGGCCTTCTGGAGGAATACTTGAGGCACTTTGCAAGTGCTAATAAGAAGAATTGGTCATAACTACTCAATATTGCACAATTTTGCTTAAACACTTAGAAGAGTTATGCTACCAATAAGAGTTTGTTCAAGATTGCAACAGGTTAGCAGCCGCTCTTACTCCATATTGTGTCCAAGCCTTACAAAGGCGTCGATCCAAAAGCACACTATTTCACTAAAGATTGGAAGTTAAATATGGAAGTTGCCTAAGCTTACTTAGAGAAAGCATCAAAGAGAATGAAGAAGTGGCTAGACAAGGGGTTCCAAGATTTGGAATTCAAAATGGGGGATCTTGTACTAATAAAATCAATGCTAGAGAAACTAAGGAACCTCAAGACCAAAGATGGGAGATTGATTCGAAAGTATGAGAGGCCAGTTCTTGTCATTGCCAAAGTCAGGAAAGTAGCTTACAAGATTGCTCTACCAAAGTGGCTGAAGATAGACACTATTATTCATGTTAGTAACCTAAAGCCATATCATCTAGACATTGCATATTCAATTGGCAACCAACTCACTAGGCTAGAAATCAACCTCAGCAAGCCAGAGTAGAAAATAGTAGAGGAGATTCTAGTAGAGTGTGTGGTGATTGTGAGGAGATGCCTAAGAAGAGAATTCTCAGTGAAGTGGAGGGGTTTGAGATATAAGGAGACTAGTTGGGAGAAAGTGGAAGACTTAGCATATTTCAAGGAGCATATTCAAGGTTTTCAAGCAGCAGAGTCTACAAAGACATCAACCAACTAAGTGGGGGAGAATGTCACAAGTTGGTCATGTGCACCGAATCAGTAGGCAACCGTACTCCTTTTGACACAAAACTTGGTGGATAAATCAAGCATAGTATGGAGGTCTTCTAGCACAAATTTGGAGGCAATCCAACTTGTGTACTATTTTTCCAAATTTTCCCCATTTTGGGGCTTTTTATATATTTTCAACAAAGGTAACTTGTCCAATGCAAGTAGATAAGCATGTGGCTGTGATCCTTGGATTTTTTAACTTTCCATTGATGTAAAATAAGGTGCAAAACCTTTCCCAAGTTGAGAAAAAAGGCCTTATGTCAACTCATAAAAAGTATGTTTACTCCTGCCATAAGGCCTTTGGCTCAAAATGCTCTTTAGGGGGGAGTGTTTGGTGACCCATGGTGGGGAGTTAGGGCATTAGTCCAGGGGTTAAAGTGTGTGGCTTGATGCCTCCCCTACACACTTCAAATTATGTAATGAGGCTTTATATGAATCAAAGAAATAGCCCTTCTTTAACTTACGTTGTCCCAAATTTTATCTAGTTTTGCCCGTATTTACCCGCATTGCATATGTTGCATTATTGGGTGCCTTATTATGCTTGTTTTGACTTGCTTTATGCTATACGATTTGTTATCTTTTTCTTTACATAGGAATGGATTGTTTATCTTTCGCTATGCTTTTTAATGCTTTGTGGCCTGATATTTTGTCCCTTAGTATTAGAAGACTAACCATTAGCTGGCTTGCTTTCAGGTGGTAAATAGCAAGTATTGCATGGCCTAGCTTGTGAACTTGCCAGCTCGTGACAACAGGTTGTTGTATTGGCCTTATGCTTGGAAGTCCAAAAGACAAAGGAAATTTTGCCAAATTTTTGGTAAAATTTAAATTGAAATCTCTGATTAATGCATTTGTCTGGTAGTATTTTCTTGATAAAGTCATGTCATATTAAAAATGTTTCTACATTGTTAAGCTTGTAGATGATTTCCTGACAGTGACCTTCTAAGCTAATCACGTGCCATGGATCGGGATATGACATTAGTAGTTTGCTTATCTTTTCAACTGGTGATATAATTGAAGTATAATTCTTTTTTATATAGGTAGCAGATGAAGGAAGTGATTGTGATTCTCTAATATTAGAAGCAATAGTCTCTTCTTTTGCAAGTTATAATCTCTCTCAACCTCATGTTAGCCCAAATAATAACATTTAAATTAGGATTATGAATTATGATGTTGAACAATTTATTATCAAATTGAATTATTATAATTTTTTAAACATATGTATAGCTAATGGATCTTTTACTTTAATTATAAAGTATTATATTTGTTTTATATATTTTCGTTCAATGTTTAATTTTTTTAATATATTTATACATATAAATATTAAGAGAATAAAAAATAGTTTAATGGCAGTTCAAAACAATCAAAAAAATAAAATATGAATATTAAATAATGTAATTAACGGCTACAAAATGTCATTAAATACAAACAAAAACAAAATTTTGTAATTAATGAGGGTTTAAAATTGTAATTAAATGCCAAAAACCGCCACCAATTACAAGTAAAAAAATCGCCGTTAATTGCTTATATAATCATCATTAATTACTTATAAAATCGCTGCAAATTACACAATTCCAACAGTTGTCCAAAATTGCCACTAAAACACTTCAACCTTGATTATGCGTCGCTAAAAACTCATAAAATCGGGACTATTTATAATATTTTTTAATAGTGTTTGTTATAGAAGTATTTGTCTTAATGTTTTTATTTGTGTTTTAGTTTATCCATTTTTCCCTCTATGTAGTCCATCAGGGATTTAACAATGTTACGGGGAAAGAGGATGACTTGAGCCATTTAATAAGTTTAAGCGGATAACCACTAAAAGACATTACAAATGTTTTATAAGATATTGCATCAACAACATGAAGACTAACAAGCAATACAAGGTTAAATAATACAGCCGGCACAGTCGTTGAGAAAACAAGGAGGAAAGACATAGATATAATCATAAGCAACTATGTTACACAGTTTGTGCGTTTTCCCCCCTGACAAATTATATTGCGTAGTTCACACGATCAGATCATATTAATTAGCAAAGTTTGACCATCTCTGCTACTAGAAACACAAGGAAAGAACAATATAATAACCATTCCTATTTTAATTCATCTATAATTGATTATATATATATATATATATATAGCCTTCGTATGCTTTTAAATAAGGAGATTATGTGCAAGCCCACAGAATATCTGCAAAGAAACTAAACCCTAACATGGAAGAGATCAATGAAGAGCGAGGTATGGTTTGCCTCCTGGATTTGGCAGAACAGATCTTAGATTGCATTCTGAAGCACCTCTCACCAATGGAACTATGTAGAATGTCAGAAGTGTGTACTTCTCTGAGAGAAAGGTGCAAAAGTGATCATTTATGGGAAGAACCGATAGAGAGAAAATGGGCAAGAGTAATTGGTGATGCAGCTTATAAGGAGTGGCAGTTGCATATAACAACAGCTAAGGAATTAGGTCAGAATCCCTTAAAAGATAGGGACAATATTCAGAATGGATCACTCGGTTCTTTTAGTGGTGTTTGGCCGAATCTATGCCTTGGATCGTTCTTAGAAGATTCTAGAAAGCTAATTAGTGGCTCTTCTTCAAACAATAAAATGATGATGATGGCTTTCTATTTCTCTTTAGAGAATGGCAGCTTCTGAAAGGATTTTCAATTGTTCAAGTTACATTAATTTAACAATCAAATCCTAATTCCATAGTCTAATCTTATAACAATTCTAGAGAATATACAGAATTGAATACGGAAACATACCTAAATCTATTGATTATGAAATAGACTGGGATAACTTAATCTTCCACTTGAAAACAACCCTCAGTTTGTATTCTCTGATGAAGGGATTTCAAGAAAAATTGAAGTGTTGTTTCAAATGGGGAC
>JANHAO010027535.1:0-10825 GCA_026873985.1 Saraca asoca | reverse complement strand
AAATTTTTTATTAAAATTTTACTATTTATTTATTTTTCTTTACTCTTTCTATTTATAATTTTTTAATTTAAAAAAATCAAATTTTCATCAATCTCCTTTTTAACACATATGTTATTCTACTCCCCAATATATACCTTGTAAAAGAGAAGAGGTAGAATTTGTGTAACAAACTAATTTGAGCCAATACTCTAAGATCAGATAACAATATGGGCAAGACGAAATTAAGAAAAAGAGACCAAACTTACATTGACAAAGTCGCTTAAGAAAAAATCCGGCAGGATATGTAGACGCCTAGACACAGACAAGTCCATCAATTTCCTCAACTGCTGAGGCGTCGCCGGCAACATAAGCTCCTCGATCTTCTCCAACTTAGCCCTCTCCAATAATTCCACGTTGTCTCTCCTCTTCATATTAACCCCGGAGCTCGCAATCACCACTTTATCCACCCTTGTTTCCCCTAACATCTTGGCCAAATGGTAAGCCACGAGGCCTCCATAACTCGTGCCCATCACGTGACATTTCTTCACCTCTAACTTGTCCAGCAACTTCCCCACCGAAGCTGCCTGAAACGTTTCGCTTCTCTCGCGGGACTTCGTGGTGGAGCCGCCGAAGAAGATCAAGTCCGGAACGTAGACGTTGAAATGGGGACTGAAGAATTGGACTTGCCGACGCCATTGCCATATAGCCATGGGTCCGAACCCGTGAATCAGAACAAGCGAGGGTTTTTGGGCCGTTTGGCTTACCGATTTCGGGTTTGGACCCCAGAAATGGACGGTGGTCTCTTCGTCAACGTTAACTGTTTGCGCCGAGAGACCGGCCGCGGTGAAGCAGCGGCGGAGGTAGCTGCTGTAAAGGGAGACGATGCTGAGGAAGAAAGGTAACATGTTTGGTTGGTTCGATGTGGGAAGTTGGGATTAGGCCATGGGAGGCGAAGATAGGTCTATTAGAGAAAGAAAAGAGAACAAGAGCCAGTGCTTTTGAGGGTCTCTACTCAATAAATCAGATTTTAAGCATAGTAGGAGATACAACCATAACACATCTTTCTAATCCGCCCAGTAAATAAAAATCAATAAAATGCAAGTCATTTATTTATCTTATGCGGGGGTCTACTTTTGCGCTCCATTTAATATCATTTACCAATTAAATTTCAGTAAATTCATTTGTTTTTTTATGAGTAATTTATCAATTAAATTTAAGCGTGCCAAAAGGATAAATATCTTAAATTTGTCTAAATCTATTTATAATATTAATAGATGAATGAAATGTTTATCTATTAATAAAAAAGATTATTTATGACTCATTTATGATTATTTATTATCTAATTTAATCTTTTTATTAAATAATTAAAATAAATATTTAACAGTACAATTTTTTATAATAAATTTTTTTATTAAATTTGTAGCTTTGCCAACTATAGACTAAGCCTACCTAAAAAGTTGAACCCAAACATATTTTATTTTATATAAAAAATATATGGTAGGCCTAATAAGTTAACGAGCTATATTTTAATTGATATGATCTTAAAACAAATTAAAAGTTATACTTGAGTCTATTTTATTTTATAAATCGGCTAGGTTAGACCATTAAATATCTATACGTCATGTAATTTTTGTAGTAGAGGTTAATTTGTCGAAATGGTGGTGAAGACAGGATATGAAAAGTAAAATGTACAATATTATTTTAAAATATCAAATATGAAATATTATTTGAAAAATTATCCTTCATAAAAAATAAAAAAACCATCAGTACCACTAAATAATAAAAATAAATTAAAAATTTAATATAAGAATTAAAATATAATTTCATAAATTTTAATAATCATAATCATTTTCAAATACTAGTAACAAAATAACAACAACCATTAAAAGGCAATAATGATAAAAAAAATGATGATAAAAATAATAAAATAAAATAATATAAAAGAATAATAATTAAATAAATCGACTAGATTTTACTTTTTATTTATTAATCATTAATTAATTCATAATTTATATAAAATATTAATTTAATCATAAATAAATAAATAGATCAATATTAATTTATTTATTAATGATCCGATTCAAATCTATCAACTCCAACCATTTTTCTCCTTTAATTAAATGCCAATCAATTCATATACTTGACTTAACATTCAATCCTATTATTACACGAGGCATTTACTATTATTTATCAATTAAATGTGAGTTAATTCATATATGACTTCACCATTCAATGCTTCTTGATCTGATTAAAAATTTACCATAATTAGTTTAATATTTATTTATTTATTATTAAGGTAAATCCAAAATCACATCAAAATATTCAAGAATGGTATGAAAAAATTATATGAAAATCGAATTTTTATGAATTAAAAATAACACTAAAGAAAGAAAAGAAATTGATATGTTTTAACAATTCAATATTTATCTGATTTTGTGTGCAAAAGGCTGCTGAGTGTTAAATATTTCACTAAAAAAAAGTGATCCCTGACAAAAATTTTTATTGAAAATTGTAATATTTGCAATAGAAATATCAATTTTTGATGAAAAACGATTATCGATAAAATTATTGTTGAAATGTTTTTTTTAGGATTTTAAGGGGATTGGATTTTTTTTTCTCTTTTATTTTTTGGAAATTTGTCAAAAAGCTATTGGACGTCTATTAACAATCTGTTGGAAAAATTTGTCAAAGATTTTGTCAAAAATTTCATTTTAAAAGTCGTTAGAAATCTATTGGAATAAGTATATATATTTTAAATTTTATTAAACTATATTTTTAAAAAAATAATTTCAATGAGTGAAAAAAATAAAATACCGTGCACACAAATATAGTTATGAATATATAAAATTAGTATAATAATTTATAAATTATATTATTCAAAATTAAATAATATATGAAACATATTATTTAAAAAAATATATAAAAATATAAATACAATTCTAAATCAAAGAAAAACTAATTATTAGTCTTCTAATCTCTAGTAATATTCTATTGTTATTGACTAGTGGATTATTTAGTACCTCCAATTGTTTGTGGTCGAATTAGTTATAATAATAATTGTAATAGCAATAGATAGTTAGATACATATAAATAGGAGGCGACTGATAATAGGTAGGAAGATGGTGATAACCATATGAATAAGGATGTGATTAAGGAAGAGGCGACAGATACTGACTCTATTGTTGTTATTGAATTTGCAAAAGGTGCTCCATCCAAGCATAAATAATTTATATATGTTGTTGCATTTTAGCAACAGTGTATATGAGCTATTCTATTATAATGGGTGACACGTTTTTGGCGTAAGATGCAATCCCTAATTCAGTTGTTCTAATGATAACCTTAAATCCTAACTCATAGACTTAACCCTTTTTAATACTGTTCATAATGTTCCGTCACAAATCATAATCATGAATTTTTCATTTCTTAGGAGGGTTTATTTTGATATTTGCTCTTCATTTTTTAGGACCCAACTTGTGAGGAGGAGATCATGAAGATTCTGGTGAGCCAAAAAAATCTGTGGGGTCATTTTGGATTCATGTAAAGAAAACTAGAAATTGGCAATCATAGTAGTAGGCTTTGCTTATTAAAATTAAAAATAAAAAAATTGTCATTATCAAACATGTGTATAATCGCGAACAATTACCATGGAACATTGGGTTGGTTGGATTTTGATAAAACTCTTAATGAGCTCATCAAAGATGTCAAAATTTTCTTCAATAGTCCCTTGCCTACTAATAAATATTTTATGCACTCTACCTTGATAAGGAAAAGATTTGGACTCTGCAAACGATTGTCCACGTACTTTTCTCACAATACATAGATATAAAGGATTTGTTTGTATTTTTAATCGTGTAGCAACATTTAATATAATTTTGAATTTTTTTTTCAATATTTTTCAATATTTTTTTCAACATTTAATATAAACCTTTTTTTGAAATATTATATTCTCATGTCTCTATTTATAATTGTATTCATATTCATTTCTATGCATATTAAATTTATATTTAAATTTGTCACAAGTAACAACAGATAGAAAACAGTTAAAGTGGTCATCACATATTGAATTTCTTAATGTGATACATAAAAAATAGAACATATAAACATTTTTTTTCCTTGTTTCAATTTGTTACGTACAAATAGTATTTCTCACGTTACTATTTATAGTTATAGTATATTTTAATTAAACTAATTATATTTATTTAAAACAGATAAGATTAATTTATTTTTAAAAAAATAATGCTTGGGTTTAGCATTTTTTTAAATATATATATATATGCACACACATTACAAAAAGCAGTGACATTGTCTTGAATTATTGGTGGGCGTGACGGAAGAAGTAGACAAAAGACGCAGCGCAAATCAGATATGAGGATGGAAGAGTGTGGAAATGAGGGATTTGGGTTGGTGTAGTTGGTTTGTTTGTAAATATGAGGTTGACCCACTCCCGAAACTCTCTCACCAAACCCCCTTTTTAACCAAACTCCTTCATGGGCTTCGTGCGGCAGCGGCACTGTCAAGACACCATCATCTGAAAGTAATTAACTGGTTGGTACTTTTTTAGTACACTGTTTTTATGAGCCTGTACTTCCTACCTTGCATTCTCAGTTTGCACTTAATTTCTGGATTCATTTTTCTAAAAATAATAAGTTTAAATGCAATGTATCTACTTTGAAATGGTAGTATAACTACAAGTGTATGTTCTGATGGAAAGTATATGCTCGGTGACTGTAATTTGTAAAATGAAATTGAGGCCAGCGAGACTCAAGAGTGAAAATGAATTTTAGTTTATCTACTTTGACTATGCAAGTTGGTTGTTGATTAGGGCAGAATGATATTACACAGAAGGTTAGTTTATTTTGTCGTAGCTACTTAGTTTCTATACATATAAATGTTTTTCATACTACTTATATATGTGTCATTAATAAAATCATATATAATATTATAATAATAAAAAAATAATTTTATTTTTAAAATAATAAACATTATTTTCTGCTACATTTCTCACATATAATATTGGATAAATAGAACATTTTTTACTATCTTGATATTTTATAAACAAAATTAACTATTTCTTTTGTGAAATTATTAAACGTTGACAAAATGATCCTTAAATTATAAAATTGATCATAATAATATCTGAATAACACATTGTTTATAAATTTCATCCCTTCTTATATTGTTCATGGATGAAGTTGTTAGCCTCAATGTTATACATAATTAATTTTAATAATGACAAATAACAAATAATGAATATATATGTTCAAATAGTAATACATGCTCTTATGCTATATCATACACAATGTGCATAATATTATATCATTTACAAGTGCTACAAGGCATGCTATGTTGTGGTTAATGAATATATATGATAAGATTATAATACATGCTTTTGTACTAATTTACTTTAGTTATATATTTAAATAATGCATTATGATAAATTAGATTCGGCTAATTATATGGATTACAAAGCTTATGTTTATTTTATAGGATTGTCCAAAAAAGAGTGAGTGACCATTGGAGTGAGCATTGACAATTCTTGTTTTACTCTTCTCAAGAAGAAAGTTAAGAAAGAAGAGATGTTTCAAATTCTGAAGACTTAGAACATTAAAGCTTTGGATGCTTGGATATTTCTAGAAAAACCTTAAGAATTTATTGGGTATAGTCTTTTCTTTTATGTTTAAACTTTCTTTTTAAATTGAGTTTTTCATGATTTAGAGCTGAATCTTGTTTTATAAATTCTTAACTTACTCTATCATGTTTTCTTGGTTGACTTTGATTTCAATTGATGAAATATTTGTTTAGATATTGCTTTGAGTAAAATGTATATGTATTGAATTATTTGAATTTAGCTCATTTTTTTTTTAAATTACCTTTTGAAGGTTTGCTTCAACATTTTGCTCAAAAAAACTTTTGAAATATTTTCAACAAAAACATTCAAAAATATTTTTACATGATTCATCAAATTGTTTAAACTTACAAATATATTTTGCATTTAAAATATGTTCACAAAAAAATATTCCAATATGTTACTAAATGATTCATCAATTTTTTTAAATTTGAAAATATGTTTTTAAATTGAAATATAAGCTATAAAATGATTTTGCAATGAATTTAAAAAGTTTGAATTTCAAAATCTGGCCCTGTGATTTGAATTGATAATTACACTTGTTTTTGCGATTTCTCGAGAATTCAAATTATGAATTCATGATCATGATCATAATTTTTGAACTGTATTTATGATCATGACCATAGTTATAGGATAAATACAAAATAGTTGTCAAAATCTGGGGATTTAAATCGGCATTTCATCTATGTTTTTTGATCTGTAATAACCTGAATTTTCTAAAATTAATTTCGATAATAAAAAGGGTGAAATTGAAGTTTTGAGAATTTTGAAATTGTAAATTTTGAGAAGTGAAGTGTCCAAATGTGGTAGAAATAAATTATAGGAACTTTAGAAACCTTTAAAAAAAGAGGACTTTTATTACGAATGCTTATAGAAGAGAACTCGTATTTTTGAGATTTAATTTTCGAAAAACTCTGAAGAGATCATAACTAGGGTTACAAATGTCCAGTGAGTATGAAATTATAGTAGTTAAAAAGGTAATTGATTTATCTAATTTATGTTAAATTTCATAGTTACTGGTGATCTGTGAGTACATCAAATTTGGACTAAAAGCTGAGGACAAAATTGAGAAATTTGTTAAGGGAAAAGTCAAAGGTAGAAAATTGACTTTTCTTTTTCCCATTTTGCCTTCCAAAGTTGACTTCCTTTTCTTCTTCTTCTTCTTTCTCACATCACCTTTAGATACATTATATGCAACTTTTTCAACTTAGTTTGTGAAGAAAACTCTCTCTCTACACCCACTTTCTCTCCACAAGTAAGTAATTCATTCCTTTATATTAATTTTTCATATTTTTATTGCTGATTCTGTTAGCCTTGCTAGTATATATTCTTCAGTTTTGATATTGAAAAATAATTTTATTTGATGTCATGATCTAACCATATGCTCTTAAGTGTTTGTTTATTTTGCAGATTTAAAGTTGATAAAGTGACATTTAAGATATCAAAAGATCCAATTTAGTCTTAGGGTTTATTGATTTTTATAGGATATCTTGTAAATGTTCTAATTAGTTTTTGATTCAAATAATTTTCTAATATAACTAATCTGAGGCAGAAATAAATCAAATGAAATGAGATGAAAACAAATATTTTCTAAGTTTTCAAATAGTTTTTCACAAATAAAATTTTTACAAAAACTATTTTTTAGTGTGTGAATTGATCCAAGAATTGATTCATACTAAAAAAATTATGAATTCTACTTGAATTGATTAGGCAATCGATTCTAGAAGAAAAGTTTTTCAAAAATGCTTTTATCGAAACATTTGAAAACATTTTGAATCGATTAAACAATTAATTCATAATCTTATTATATAAGAGGGTAAATCAATTCATGCATCAATTTAGTCATGAACTTCTTTACGATCTTCATAAACTGAATCAATTCACAAATCGATTAATTAGTTATAACCGCTACGAATCGATTCAAGACTCAGAAGTAAGTTATTTTCAAAAGTCAATTACAACAGATACAAATACTCTCTCATTCTCATTTCAGCATATAACTTCATATTAATTCTCTATCACTTTAAGCATGAGAAATAAAGAGAATTCTTATACTTCATCTGATTTAACTTTGCTTCTCAAAATTTCATTTGATTAACAGCTTGAATCAAATTTTGTGAAGATTACACAGTTAGTTAATTGAGATATTTATCTCAATTCTGGTATTGATTTCTTTTACTTAATTCTTGGTTGTTTTTAGGTTTCTGAAGTGGATCAGAAACTGGAGGTGTAAGGAAGAGGTTAATCTTCCCTTACATCTTCTTTTAGTTGTAAGGTTGATTACAATTAAGCTGAAGGTGTAGTGTTATTGTATCTATACGTTTTGCAAAAGTCTAATGTAAATCTTGTTGTAAGCAAGCTGTTCAGGAGTCTAGTTAAAATCCTATTGTAGTAATAAAAGAGATTATCTAGTTAAGGATTGATCTAGTGGATGTAGACTTTATTTACGATTTTAGGTGAAGTTGAACCACTTTAAAATTTTGATGTTCTTGATTTATTTTTCTGCACTTTTCTTTATTTCATTTTGCTATTTTTATTTTTTGTTGCATTACTACAATTTTGATTTACTACATTCATGAATTTATTGTAATTCTGTTAATTGTTAAACTAATTTAATTTAATCAATTGAAAATTGAATTCCTAATTCTATCAGTGACTACGATATTATCTTTATTATTTAATAGAATTTTATTGAAATACTTTATGAAACAAGAATTTAATCTTTAAGTCAAAAGAGTATTTTTACAAAAAGAAATAAGGCAAGATTTGTACTTTTGGGACCCTTAGATTCCTCTTTTCTTCCTCTTCAATTTGATATCAAAATTTTGTTGATTCATTAAGTATAATCTGAGATATGAATTTTTGAATTTAAAAGTCACTATTCAACCCATAATTTCAAATGAATTTTTTGGTTTTTTTGAGGCTCAAATCTTCTATTTCTAACTTATTTTTATGCGTTGAAGTCATAGTCTAATGGTATTTAACTAATTGATGGAAGAAAACTCTTAAAAATCCAAGGAATTGAATATGTCTTCTCTCTTATTCATGAAGAGTGTTGAAGATTTTGGTTGAATCAATTTGATTTCTTGTTCATAACAACTTTTATGAGTAATTCTTACATTTCTTGTGAGTTATAAAATAACTAATTAATGCTAAATTAGTGATCTGTTGTTTATGTTAAAGAAAATGGATACAATGTGAAATTATGGTAAAATTTGACTTTGATTGGTGTTGTTAAGGAAAAGATAGTGATTTGATTAGGAAAGCTTGGTTTTATGATTAGTTCTTCTATGATTAAGATTTGGCTGGGCTAACATATGCAGCATGGTTAAGGAAAATGAGAGTTATCCATGTAAATATGTATAGTTGCACCAAGAACATGTATAAATATGGACATATGAGTTGAATCATAAGCATGATCACATGTGCAGAAACTAAAAGTCAAGTAGAATTGCGAGGACTAAATGTGAGGGCTCCAATTCGACTTAACCTAAAGTAGTTAGAAAATGTGAGTCTGCTCGTCAAAAGTTTCAAACATTCAAAAAGTCTAGGATTAATGTGATCTGAATTGTGAGTAGAATCGAAAACAAGGTTAGGTAAAGTCGATTTGAATTGTGCCGAATAAGCAAACCTCTCGATTCAAATCGTAAAGGCCTGAAGGCATACTCTAGTTTTGCGATTATGATCATGAATTAAGTGTAAATACGAGCAATTCGAATTGGGGACCCTGAAAATGAAATATATGCTAAATTTTATTTGAAACACTTGTAAGTTAATGATGTGTTGCTTATACTTTCTTCTTTATAGTCATATAGATGGTATGGTTAGGTTTTAGAAATGATTAAATAATTGATTATTGAATGACAGGAATATTAACATCCATAGAATATGTTGGAAATTGGGTAATTAAATTTATAAATATGAATAATATGGATCCTTGGATGGATAAAATAATTAATAATGCTGAGGCAACAAGATTGAAGATATTGATGGTAATGGATTAAGTGCCTAATTTGAGTATAACAATTAAGAACTCCTCAATAAGAACTTATAAGCCTATACCAATAAATCTAAAATTGTCTATAGATTGATAATAAGGTAATAATCTTGGTTGCTAATATGATAATGAAATAAGGGAATGTATGGATGTGATGGATTGTGATTGAATATGAATATTGTGATACAGTTATCGTGAGCAATTAGAGCTGTCAAAACGGGCCGGCCCGACCCAACCCGCCCCGATCCGCTTCAAACCATAACCCAAACGGGGCGGGCTCAGAAACCCGCTTCTAAACGGGCCAATAAAACATTAACCCAACCCAACCCATTTGCATGGCGGGGCGGGCTAACCCGCGGGCCCAACCTATTTTAACAGCTCTAATTTAAGTAAAATTGTCAAAAAAGGCCAGTCCACCCCGACCCGCCCCAACCCGCAACCCAAACGGGGCGGGTTCAGAAACCCGCTTCTAAACGGGCTAGTAAAACCTCAATCCAACCCAACCCATTTGCGTGGCGGGGCGGGCCAACTCGACGGGCCCAACCCGTTTTGACAGCTCTATGAGCAATGATATTGTTTCAAGTTTAAGAATTTCCTATGAGACATGAGATGGTGTATGATATATGATGAATAATGATGATGAATGTAATAATGTAACTAAGGATATATGATTGAAATTGTTATTGAAATGTACACTTGTCACGACCTGCCCAGGGGGTCCGTGACCAGCGTAGAAGGTCACCCGTAAGAAACTTTCTACAAGTCTAACTATGCATATTGACTTATAGATACCTCATTTAATTCTGTTGAAAATCTGACAAAGTTTCCCTTATAATTTGGATGCCCAGGCTCAAGGCCTCAATATACAACAAGGGCCACACACCCACAAGAACCTGTATAACAAATAAACAGACATGCAGTAGCCCAGACTAGACAATAACAACCTACTGGGCATCCAGGACTCATTCACAATCATAATACAATAAATATTCCTACTAATAGCCAAGTCACGATATCAAATTATATATATGTTGGGTTTGCTTGGCCATAGGGGCAGCAAAGGGTCTGAAATTTTCAAAAATTTTTCTTCCCTTTGGCTGAGCAAACCTCCCAAGGATCCACTAGTTTGAGGTCCCATAATTCCCCAGATAAAATCTACGGTGAAAGTAGAGCTTACTAACCTTTAGTCCAGCTCTTTTACAGCGGAAGTGTGTGGATCTTCA
>JANHAO010027534.1:0-10824 GCA_026873985.1 Saraca asoca | reverse complement strand
ATCTTGGCACAAAGAGTTGGCAAAGCATCTCATGTCATTTATTATGCTTCAAGGACTTTGGATGCTACTCAAGCAAATTACACAATCACAAAAAAAAGAGCTTTTATCCATTGTTTTTACATTAGATAAGTTTAGATCATATTTGCTTGGCTCTAAGGTTGAGATATTTTATGATCATGCAGCCTTGAAGTTTCTTTTAAAGAAACCAAAAGCAAAGCCAAGATTTATTAGATGGATGTTGTTGCTCTAAGAGTTTGACATTGAGATATGAGATAAGAGTGGAGCACAAAATCTGGTGGCTGACTATTTAAGTAGAATTGAGAGAGCTACTGAATCTTCCCCCATTGGTGATGACTTTCCTAATAAAGAGCTTTTATAGCTGCAAGGTAAGGCCCCTTGTTTTGCAGACATTGTAAATTTTCTAGTTGCCAAGGTTTTACCTCCATTTTTCACTAGAGCACAAATTGATAAATTCAAAAGTGAGTCCAAATATTATGTGTGGGATGATCCATAGCTGTGGAAAATGTGTAGTGACTAAGTCATTAGACGTTGTGTGCCTGATTATAAGTTTCAGTCCATTTTGCATTTTTGTCATACCCATGCATGTGGTGGTCACTTTGGGCCACAACGCATTGCTAGAAAGGTTTTAGATTCTAGATTTTATTGGCCTACCTTGTTTTGTGATACTTATAATTATTGTAAGAATTGTAAACAATGCCAACAGACAGGTAATATTTCCTGTAAGAATGAAATGCCTCAACAGCCATTATTGTTTTGTGAGATATTTGATGTGTGGGGCATTGATTTTATAGGTCCTTTCTCTAATTCCTTTGGTTTTGTTTACATTCCACTAGCCGTTGATTATGTATCTAATTGGCTAGAGTTCAAGGCCACTTGAATTGATGACTCTCATGTTGTTTTGGATTTTGTTAGATCTAACATTTTTTGCAAATTTGGAGTTCCAATAGCTATAATTAGTGACCAAGACTCTCATTTCTATAATAAAAACATGGAAGTGTTGCTGAAGAAATATGGTGTGATACATAAGGTCTCAACTCCTTACCATCTACAAACAAATGGGCAAGTTGAAGTTTCAAATAGGGAGCTTAAACAAATCCTGAAAAAAATAGTCTAACCAAATAGAAAAGATTGGAGCAAAAGGCTTGAGGATGAATTATGGGCATATAGGACAGCTTTCAAAACTCCTTTAGGCATGTCCCCCCTATAGGATAGTCTTTGGCAAAGCATGCCACCTTCCAGTGAAGATTGAACACAAGGCTTATTGGGCTGTTAAGAAGTGCAACCTTGACTTGAATCAAGTTAGATCCCAAAGAAAGCTCCAACTCCAAGAACTTGAATAAATTTGGTTAGAAGCTTATGAAAATTCAAGAATCTACAAAGAAAAAACCAAAGCCTTCCATGACAAGCTGATTGCAAGAAAGAGTTTGTGGTTGGTCAAAGAGTGCTCTTATATAATTCTCGACTCAAAATGATGCCTAGTAAGCTTCATTCTAGATGGCTAGGTCCTTTTATAATTACTAAAGTTTTCCCTTATGGTATAGTGTAAATAACAAGTGAGGCAACTAGCAAAGTGTTCATAGTTAATGGACATTACCTTAAGCCATTTTATGAGGGAGCTCAAGAGGACATGGTGGAGGAGGTCAACATGCAAGCAGCCTCTTACATCAATTCATAAGGCTATTTCTTATCCCTCTCTTTTATTTTACTTATCCTAGATTTGTTAATCATATTTGTTTTGTTGGTTTATTGAATTTGAGTTTATATTTAGGACAATGTAAAATTCAAGTGTGAAGGGAGTTTTGAAGTTTTGGGATTACTGTGTTGTGCTTTGAATTGTCATTTTTTTCCATATGGAGCAACCAGAAAATTCTGCAATGTAGAAATTAGAAAATTCTATAAACCAAAAATCAAAAAGTTCTACAATGTAGAACAGAATTTTTGAAAGTGTAGAAAACAAGAAATTTTATAGAATAAAAAATTTTGCAGAAAACCAAAAATTTTTGTAAATTTTTTATGACTCTTATTGTTTTTCATTGATGATGAGTTTCTTTAGGCTTCAAATGTGTTGCAAGTGATTTTTATGGTTGCATAGCATGTCTAGATATGTGATCTTGAACTTGATTAGCATTATGATGAGTTTGAATTGTTTATAGATTGATTTTGGTAGACATAGACCTTGTGAGATTTTTGATCCGATTGTTGAACATTCCTAGTAGATTCCTTATCTTTCTTGTGTGTGAATATTCTTCCATGGTTTTGTTGCTCTAGAACTTACTTTAATTCTCTTTGAGATTACATTAGCATGCATGCATGAAGATGATTAAGGCATTTCCTTATTTGAACCATTCTTTTCCTTTTAACTTACCTTCCAATGAATATACCATTATTAAACCCCTTGAACCCACTTAACCTTGGGGATAAGATCACTATGATCAGTGCATCTCCTAACAAGAAATAGGAATCCATTGAAATTCTCGAAGTTGAATCATTTCTAAATAGGTGTGACATAGATCAAATGTAGGTATGTGTCTTAGCAGGCTTTATATTAGTGAACTCATGCATTCAAGATTTAAATTGCAAACTACTATTAGAATTTTTTATATTGAACTACCATAATTTAATTTTATGTTACATTGGAATATTTGAATGTCAGAACAGTATAGTAATATGGGCCAATTAAAGTGTGATGATTAGATTATTAGGCCTAAATTGACATCTAGATTAATAGTGAACATTAGTGGCATGAGTTTTGTAACTGGGCCCATGATAATAGGTCATTTGACTGGAAAAGATTATACCAATATAGGTTTCTACTTATATCCTAGTATGAATTATAATCATCCCATTGAGGCTTTAGAATAACTTTTTCCTTTTTCATTACTAGGGCTTGTAAGGATTTTACATAATCAGAAGATTTTATATTCATGAATTCACAATTAACACCAGGTATGTTAATTATTTGATAAATAAATTATTTTTACAGATTTGATATTTTGTAATATCATGTAATAGATCTAGTTGATTGACTAATTTATTCTTCCAATTTCTCACAATTGGTATCAAACCCAAATTTTTCTTTCATGTTACAAGGTTCAATTTGTGCAAATTTTGTTTAGAGATTTAATATGATTAAACCGCTAGATAATCTATAATTTATAATGAGAAATGTTATGAATTTTTATATGAAATATTTTTTTCTTTTTTTTATTGATATATTGCATAAATTGATTGTGAATTTTTTTTTTTGTGAATTTGAGATGGAATCACAAATTGAATAATTTTAGGTTTTCCAAAGAAATTGATTACTCAAATTTGAACAATTTGAAGCAAAATCTCTCTAATTGATTTGTGATTTTATCTCAAAAGTCTATGGTATGCAAAACACACAAATCAATTAGAACAAATTATTGGCGAATTACGCTTTAGATTCATATTTCGTATAAGAAGGCTGTTCAATTAACAACAATTTCTTTGTCAGAATTCATTCTAAATTTACAAGTTTTGTTCAAATTGAATGATGTTTAAATGCTAGAATGGTTAGATAATCAAAAACCCTAAATCAATTTCATAATACTCGAATTAAAATTGTATTATTGTGTGAACATTTGTGTAAAAATGAATCCAATTGGTTTGGTATTTTTGTTTCAAATTGCTCAAAGATTTTCTTATTTTATTGAAATTGATTAAGGACTTAATCTTAAAATCATTTGGTGATGAAACTCATGAAAATTTTCTGCAAAATGTGACTAAATTTGGGGAATTGCAAACCAAGTCGAAATTGGATTGACAAACCCAAATGCATAGGGATTGGGTGAAGAAGAAGACTCTAGACGAAGTTGCACACAATCTCATGTGTCTCATAGGCATGTGAAGTCCATGTGTCATCATGGTGATGGCTAATGGTAATTTGATTATGTCCTTGGCCTCCATTCTTTGAAGCAGTTTTTATGGATATTTTTCCAAATTTTTCTAGAAATAAAATTATTTTAATCATTTTTTCTCAATTTATTTGAATACTAATTTGATATTTATTGGGGCTCGAAAGTTTTACTATATGATACCTACATGTTGGACTATTATTAGTAATTTTTCCAGAATTTTTTGATATTTTTTTATTATTATTTGAATTTTGCATATTTTTATGCATGAAATTGAAATTATATAACAATCATGTTAGTCATGTTATGCTATGAAGTTTTGTGTAACAATATACTCACTTATCGTGGGACGACTTGCATGAAATTTTGTTAAGATATAAATTTTTTATTGTATCAAGGATAGTACTAAAATAGTAATATATATACCTTATCCATATAATATTATTAACATAGTTTGTTGGTGATAATGTGAGTATTAGAATTGTACGTTATATTCTTGAAATTTTTTAATGCCCTACTAGTGTTTGGTTTTAGAAATGTAATGTTCAATTCTTATATTATATTATGAAGCCTTAAATGCTCTATTGGTGTTAGGTTTCATAGGGTAGTATTGTTTATAATTGCATAGTTTGTATTTTATAAAGAAAATTATAGCACGATTGAAGTTATACAAGCATTATAGTGTTTATGATTCATTTCATAAGTTATTTTTCCTCAACCTTTTTACCTAGACAATTGACCTATGTGAAAATGTTGAATGGGACCAATCATAAGGACCTGGATGAATCTACGAAATTATGTATGGTGATCACTAATTTAAATTTGGCTTTGAAAAAGGAAGAGCTTGTGGTTGATAATAATTCTACTACTACTCAGAGGGCTCAACATGAAAAATGGATACATTCAAATAGGATTTATTTGATGGTGATGAAGTACACAATGGATAAGACCATTAAAAAAAGTTTTGTTGATTCACAAAGGGCTAAGGCCTTCATGGATTTTTTTGCCGAAAAGGATGTGAAGTTTGACAAGGCTGAAAAGGTCACTATATCTCTTTGCTTAAGAAGATTGCTTATGATAGAGTTAGTATGGGAGACAATTTTCTGATTTGGCATGCTTTGGAATCTTTCCCATCTCAATTCAATGTTTTGAAAACCTCTTACAATACCTAAAAGAGTGAATGGACTATCAATGAAATGATATCCATTGTTAGTCAAGCTAAGAAAGATATAAAGAAATGAAATATTCAAATTATCAATTATGTTTCTCATGGTTCAAGTTCCAGATAAGAAAATAAATCACTTCAAAAAGATTAAAAGCTGAAGTCAATTTATAAAAAGAAGAAGCATGAGATGTAAAAGTAATGTTACAAACCCAAGAAGTCCTTCTTCAAGAGATCTTGTAAGTTCTGTAAGAAGTTTTGGGCACAAAAGAGTTAATTCCTTCAAATTCAAAGAGTGGCTTAAGAAGAAAACGAGAGGTAACCATCTAGCTCTAGTATGCTTTGAATCCAATACTATTCATGTTCCATTAAGTATTTTGTGGTTGGATATTGGTGCAACCATTTATGTAACTAATTGTTTACAGGTGATGAGAAATATGAGGAAAAACAAGTGATGGAAAACTAATGGTTAGATTAGGGAATAAAGATAGAGTGCAACTGGAGCACACTAGAGCTGTTTATTTGTTTTCATCTATTAGTCATATTTGAAAATTAAAAGATATTTTTTATTACCTTCCATGAGAAGGAACTTAATTTCAGTTGTTGCATTAAACTAAAATGAATATTTTTGCTATTTTGGAAAAGGAAATTTTAATTTGCTTTATAATTTGCTATCGTTGGCATCGATTTTTCATGCAAGAGTTTGTATAAAATTGATTTAGATCCTAATTTTGCAAACTCCATAAACATAGTTGTTGGAAAGAAAATGGGTAAAGTGGATGAAAAATCCTCAATGCTTTAGGATAGGATTTTGACCCCTATTTCTTGAGAGAGGATGGAGAGATTGATAAAAAAAAGGTGTTTTGCATGATCTAGATTTCTCAAATTTCAATGCTTGTATAGATTACATTAAGGGAGATTCCCTACTATCTACTAAAGTGTCACAAGCTGACAAGTTCACTAGCTGAACCGTGCAATGCTTGGTATCTACCACCTAAAGGCAAACCAACCAATGGTTAGTCTTGCAACACTAAAGGGATAGATATATCGAGTGACAAAACATTAAAGAACATAACAGAAGATAAAAAATGAAGGCAAACAATACATGCCTAAGTAGGGGGAAAGATACCACATCATATGGCATAATGCAAGTAAAGGACAAACACAACAAGGCACCTAAGATGCAACTTATGCAATGCGTTCAAATACAGATAAAATATGGGACAACATAAATTGATGAGAGGCTATTTCTTTCACTCATATAAAGCCTCTTTACATAACTCGGAGTGTGTAAAAGAGGCACCAAGCTATATACTCTAATCCCTAAACTAGTGCCATAAGGCTCACCAAAGGTCACCAAGCACTCTTCTCAAAAAGCATTATAAGCTAAAGGCCATTGGCAAAAGTGGACATACTTTTTGTAAATTGACATAAGGCCTTTTCTTATAGTACGAGAAAGATTTTGGGCACCATTTTATATCAATGTGAAGCTAAAAATCCAAGGATCACAACTATGTGCTCATCTACTCATATTAGACAAGTTACCTTGGGTGAAATTACATAAATAACCCTAAATTGGGAAAAATGAAAAAATAGTACACAAATAAGATTGCTTCTAAATTCATGCTACAAGATTCTCATACTATGCTTGATTTATCTACCAAGTTTCATTTCAAATAGAGTACATTTGCCTATTGAACTGATGCATAAGGCTAACTTGTGATATTTTCCCCTTACTCAATTGGTTGACATCATTGTAGACTTTACTGCTTGAAAATCTACTCTTTGAAATCTACTAAGTCTTCATCTTTCTCCTAACTAGCCTTCTCATCTCCTAGTCCCCCAACTTCACTAAGAACTCTCTCCTCAGAAGCGTCCTTATAATTACCACATGCTTTTCTAGAATCTTCTTTACTAATTTCTGGTTTGGCTTGCTAAGGTTGACTTTAAGTATGGTGGCTAGTTGTGTTTTGAATATTTAGAATTTGGATGGTATAGCTTCAGGTTATTGAGTTGAATGACTTGGTGTATCTTCATCCATTTTAGTAGAGCAATCTTGTAAGTTATATTCCCAACTTTGGCAATGACAATAATTAGCCCCTTATATTTTTGGATCAATCTCTTATCTTTAGTTGTTCTAAGTTCCTCAACTATTTAAGAATCAGTTTCACTAACACAAGATCTCCAACTTTGAACTCCAAATCTTTATGCCTCTTGTCTACCCATTTTTTTATCCTCTTTAAGGCTTTCTCTAAATGAACACATGGTAACTTCCACATTTAACTTCTAATCCTTGCTGAAATGGTATGCTTTTGGGTTCACACCTTTATACAGCTTAGACAAGGTGTAGGGACTTTGTGGCTATTGACCCATTGTGATCTCAAATAGACTCTTATTGGTAGCATGACTTTTCTAAGCATTAAAGTAAATCTATGCAACATCTAATAGTTACAGCCAATTCTTCTTATTAGCACTAGCAAAATGCCTCAAGTACTCCTTCAAAAGGCCATTAAATCTCTTAATCTGACTATCACTTTGAGGATGATAGCTAGACAAGATGTTGAGTTGAGATTCAAGAAGGATGAAAAGTTCACACCAGAGAGTTCTAATGAATTTGTTATCTCAATCACTCACAATGTTCTAAGGAACATCCTAGTGCTTCACTACAAACTTGAAAAATAATCGAATAGTCTCCTCTATTGTGTAATACTTTAGAGTTAGGATAAATATTCTATAATTGGAAAAGCGATTTACTACCGTTAAATAATTAACAAATGTGTCACTTTAGGAAGGCTGGAAATGAAGTCTAATGTGACACTCTCCCATGTTCTACTCAACACTAGCAATAGCTTTAAAAGTCCCATAGGCTTATTTTTTATGACTATATGTTGCTAGCAAATAAGATAGGTTTTGGTGTAGTCAGCAACATCATCATGTATCTGTGACTAATAATAATCATACTTCAACAAGGCATAAGTTTTCTACTAACTAGGATGAACTACCTACGATGTATCATGATGCTCCCTTAAAAGTACCTTACTCAAGTCACTAGCTTTAGGGACAAAGAGTTTTCTTCCTTATATCCATAATAGATCATCCTTTATCCAAAACTAATAAGGTTTCCCTCTTTGGCAAACTTTATAGTGGTTTGAGCCACAAAATCTTTGATGAGATTCTCCTTTATACACTCTCACATCATAGTAGTGACATAGTTATGAGCCTCACACACTATTAAGGTCACTGCCACTAACTTGACATTGTGACTAAAGGGATTTGCAACTTGGTTTTTGTTATTAACATATTCACTTGTGTCTGCATAACTTCTTACAATTTTTTGATCATATAGTAAATGGTTTACTATGCTAAATTAATTATTAGAAATTTATTAATTTAGAATATATTCATGGGCTATAATAAAAAAAAACTTAAAGCTGATTCAAGATAAAGATAAAAACTTTTATATTATCATGAATAAGAATATGACACATTATTATAAAAGTAAAAGTAAATAATTTTTTAAAACAATAAAAGAATTTAATAGTTAATGTATATTAAGTGAATTTTAGTTTTAATAAAAAAAAATCTAAATCTTATGTTTAGTCATTGCACTTAATTTATGTGTACTACATGCATTTTTAGATTTAATTTATTTTGAATTAAATACACCCTTTTTACATTAATTTTTTTCCTTTTTCTTTTCTTTTGCTTTCTTCTTCATAAGCCATTTTTACTAAGTTTCTCGAGTGTTCCCACCATTTCATTTTCTTCCATCTCTCTCTCTCTCTCTCTCTTCCTATCTATCTATATATCCCTCCCTCCATCATTAGCCTTCGTCAAAGCTAACATTAACAGGCTATTAGCTGGTCGCTACTGGCCATCTATTACTGACAACTGTCATTATTGATTATGTTCGATGTTTACCTCGATGATGTCGTTGCTAGTGCTTCAGTTGAAGAAATGAAGAGGAAAACTGAATTGTTGAAGAGTAACCGCGTTGATTTAAAGGAAATGACTGTGAAATAGAGACAAATTTTGCAGAGCTGAAGCTAATAGCTTCTGTCAATTTCTGCATATGCATTGTGTTTATTATATTGGCCTTCTTTGTGCTGTTAATGGAGTATATATATTCTAATTTTACTATATATTATTATTTATAGTTTTAAAATCGTGGTTATATTAAATATTTAAGGGTGTGAAATTTTTGTTGTAATTTTGACGAATGACATAATGCCATGAATTATGTATTAGAACCTTTTTTGCAATGAAATTTCATGATTTCTCAATTGGTAAATTGTGTAATTTTATTAAATTTGGTAATAAATTTAGTGTGATTTAAATTGAAATTTTGTTTATTAATTAATTTAATTAAGTTTATCTCTTATGCAATAAATTTAATTTTAATGAATTTGTTGATAAAATAAGTGTAATTCAAATATCAATTTCAATTTGGAAATTTTAAAATCATATTAATTAGAATGGCAATAAATAAGCGTACTTTAATTGTCAAATTTAGAAATTTGTTAATTAAGTTGGTAATAAAATAAGTGTAATTTAATTGTCAAATTTGTGAATTTATTAATTAAGTTAGTAATAAAATAAATGTAATTTAATTGTCAAATTTGTGAATTTATTAATTAAGTTGGTAATAAAATAAAAGTAATTTAATTGTCAAATTTTTTAATTTATTAAATAAATGGGTAACAAAATAAATGTAATTTACATCTGATATTTGTTAATTTAAGTGTAATGGTAATAAATAAAATAAATGATCGTTAACTTTATTTTCAAATTTTTGAATTTTAAATTCAATTTTAATTTTAATTAATCTTATTAAATGGAGTGTTGGGGTAAAGAAATAAATGATCATTATCCACTGGCGCCATCCATCTCGTTTGTTATAAGGGAGGTTATGTCAATTTCTTAAAAATTGGGTCAGTGTATAATTAGGTATAAACTTAGGAGAGGTTGAAATATTTTATCCCAATTTTTTATACATGAGTTATATGTTTCCTAAAAAATAATTAAAAATTGTATAAAATATAAAATTAATGTAAAATATTATAAAAAATATATTAAAATTTTATATAAAAATTATTTCTTTTTCACAGCACGGTAGGAAGTTTAGTCCTTTTGTTTCCGTTTTGCCACAAAAAACAAACTTACATGAGAATTGTTGAATAAGATTTCTTTTTTTTTTTATCTTTTTTATTGATAAAGAGAGATCAATGATCATAGATATTATTAAATTAGCGGCGACAGACCCAGGATTTAAAATAAATAGAGACTTGAGATTTAAGTATATATATAAGTGTCAATTTTTAACTGTTTATATAATTTTTAAACTATGACCAATAAATACAAAGATTCAAGTATGTTCATTTTCTTGTATATCACGTTACAGAAAATAATATATTTCTTGATTAGAAGTGGAGTAAAATGTAATAAAATTGAAAAAAAAAATTGACTGGGGGCTCCACACGTGGGTCCGCCCCTTCCTTGAACACGTACCGCCCACACCAACTTTCTCCCGTCTTCTTGGCACCAACCGTATGATTCGGACAGGTTCAATTCTTTTGACAGAAAACAATTTCTCTAGAATATACAAAGACCAAGAAAATTCAACGGTAAATGCTATTAACGCAAAAAATATTTTCTGCTTGTTTGTCAAGAAAATACAAAAGTAAAAGTTTACTGAGAAAACTTTATTCAAAAGCCATGAGCTCACCGAATACGTCAGCCCAGCCCACAGTAGTTCACTCTGGT
>JANHAO010027533.1:0-10824 GCA_026873985.1 Saraca asoca | reverse complement strand
TATCATTTATCCTAACCTACATAGGCTTATCACTTATCCTACATAGGCTTAGGCTTATCACTTTAACTAACCTATTCACTAACAAAGCTCAAGCTGATCCCTTATGTCCTAGAATTTCCATCTCTAAACAAAAGATGTGGAATCCCTCTGGTGCTTTTGAATTTATTGACCTTGAGAATGACTATTGTGTTGTTCGCCTCATAGAGATGAACCATTATGTGCATTTCCTTGAGGATGGTCCTTGGGTTATAGCAGATCATTATGTCGCAGTTCAGAGATGAAGACCTATGTTTAATCCATATAATGATCAGATTAAAAAGATTGCTATCTGGAAAATCTAACATAAATCTTTTAAAAGAAAAATATAAGCTATGATTAGTTGACATACACTATATTACTATGTGACATTGCTTGCTGTTGTTTCATCTGATCATCTCTACTTCTTTGGACTGCAGTTTCTCTTCCAACTTCATGAAGAACAGAATCAGCAGGGTCATGACAACAAATCAAATAATCATCAAATTTAATTCTCTGAACACAAATGAAACAAGATTTTGAAATGACAGCTTTTGACTTACCTCTTTCCTCCTTTGTGTTTGTTCACTACTTTCAAATTTGAATGCTCCATCCCTCGGCTTAAACATCTGACTTACCTGAATTCACACTTCTGTTTTTCCTATATAACAGTATTATACCAGTTTCAGATCATCAGAACAGAACAAGAGACTAATCCACAACATATGCACACAAAGTTACTTCTTTGCTTTTTGAATTCCTCTGGCTTCAGCCTTTAAAACACAAGGTTGGGACTAAGCAACCTTTAAGCGTATAAAATTCCAAGTTCTAAGGAACAACTACTAGTTTCTCCTCTCGTTTAGAAAGCTGCATGTTAAAGTGCAAAAGGATAAAGATTGCTCAGTACTAATTAGCCCATACATGAAAAACATTAGTAATATCATAACATGTTACACAAGAGGAATAGAAATATAAATCCTGTAAGTAATCTTGGTAGTTTTCCAGGTATATACTGTTTCTATAGAAATCTTAACACCGCTTTCGGGGCTATGCTCAATGAACAAGTAGCGGCAGTTGAGAGTTTTGGTAAATTCTTTTCCATGTTCATTCTCCTTGGAGTCTCTCTAACAGGATTTCTTGCAAGAACCTTAGATGATCAAGAAGAGGTGCTTTTTCTGGACTTGAACACTGTTCCCCCTAGATATCACCCCGGGCTCATATTTTTTTTTTCTGAATTATGTCACCAAGAAGCATAAGAAGCATGTTCAAATAATTTCAGCATATAAACAATGTAGAAGACAATACAAGAAAAACAATTCCCTGCTTCAATGAAGACATAATTATCAACCACTTATATAAGTCCTATTGATATGTATATCAGTCTTATGAGGATAACTAATCTTGATGCACTTAATAAATAGTGTTTATATATATTTCTGTTGTTGATTTGTCAATTTGATCTCATTAAATACACACGCACACACAAACACAAAGAAGAAACTTAACATAGGAGAATGCATACATACCTTTGGAAAAGAATCTGCAGGATCATGCAAAGTTGTTCCCAGAACATCTCCAGCTGGTTCAGTCACAGTCATATTCACAGCTCTCAAGAGTCATCAGTACTTATAGCATCATCATGGATAGGGCGGTAAATGATCTGAGTCGAACCAAACACTTGTTCAAGCTCGAGCACGGCAATAATAAAATGAGCTCGAACTAAACAAGTTAGCAAAATTTGAGCTTGACTATTAAACGAGTCTAATCAATCATAGACAAACTCAAATGAGGTCTGATATATTTCATAATGAGTTTCAACAAATAATAATAAAAAATATGACAAAAAGTCTTCTAGTACAAATAAATGGTACTATATATATAAATCTTTATTTTAGTACAATAAATATTCATAAAAAATAGTTAAATCATGATGTATGAAGTACTTTAATCCATTACATAACCATAGAAAACAATTCAAAAGACAATAAGATGATTTATTTAAAATCCAAATTCCAAACAAATGCTAAAGAGGACTAATTCACATGTAAAAACAATAAGAAAATAAAAGAAAAAAAGCTAACTTTTCCTTAAAGTTTAATAAAGAAGCAGAGCTCGTTTAAGTTCCTGAACATTATGATCTTTGCAATTGGGTATTCGAGCTCGACTCATTAACTATATAAGCTTAGCTTGAGCTCGTTTAACTCAAATAGGAATTGAGCTTTTTGCCAGTTGAACTCGAATTACTCAGGGTAGCTTGGGTCATTTACAGCCTTAATCATGGTGCCTTTCCATCCTCCAAAACAATGGACTTGTTTATGGAAGATTACATGTGTGGATTAGACAAAGAACCTTCTGTGAAGGCATCATCTCTATCATTTCCAGCCACTCCACATTTACCATCTGAACCATAATTTTCAACAGATTGAACACATCGGTCATTTTATTCGCCTCAAGATCATTGTGTGATCTTTGATCAAATTGAACATAATGGTTAGCTTTATTGGCCTCAAAATCATTGTGGGATCTTTTGATCAAATTGAACATAATGGTTGCCTTCAGTTACCTCAGATTCATTTTGTGATCTTTGATCAAAAGGAGCATACTGCTCACCTTCATTCGCCTTGAACTAATCTTGTGATCCTTGTTCAAATTGACTGTAATGGCCCTCCATTAGACTTGAAATCCTCTGGGTTGCCAATTATCTCCGAGCCACCATTTCACTGGTTGTCTGATCTGATCTGTTGTGACTCGGATGAATTATTACCAAAAGGGCTCTTCTTCTTGAAATGAGCTTCAAGATATGCTTTCTTCTCGATGACTGAACCCGATAGACTGGCAGATTGTGGAAGACAGATTAGAGCAGCAAAACATCAAGAAAAATTATAAAAAGCAGCAGCATTTTGTATTTGCCATTTTCCTTCTCCGGGAAGTTAACAACCTATATGGTATATTGTTATTTTGTACATAAAGCGAAGGAAAGGATCTAATGCTACAAACACAGTAGTTATATTATTATGCATTTTTAATGTGGTACAACAGATCACAGTGTGTCCAAGGGACACAAATAATTGAATATGCACAGAAGAAAAGCTAAGCAAACTAAAATGACGCTGTATATTAAACCAAAAAGAGACATTAACTTGGAATTGCATTCCATTAACCAGAGCCAATCAATCTTCTTTTCATTTTGATTTTGTTCTATTTGTTAAACTAATATTGAAGGTTTAATTCAAGATTCAGCAACACTATGTAGATTAGATATAAACTGAAGAAATTCTTCTTGTAAACCATATGAATATCATTAGTAAACATTACTAGACATTAACCAGTGAAAGTCTTTGTTCAAAGAATATAATAAATAGATATGAACTTTTCTTCTTTTTTCCTCTTTTAAATGGATTTAATTGACCTGTAAGAAATGGCTATCATGATAGGAATAGTCATAATTAGATCCATATTAATAATATCAAAATCAGAGTGAAAACAACAACCTAAAAGTTAATGCTGAATGATTCTTCCACCTCCCCAGCCATTATTCTCTCTCTTCATGAAATCACCAGCATGAAGCAGCTCAACAATTTGTCCAAATCACCATCCAGAAGAAACCACCAAAAGAAATTCATCATTTAAAGAACCATATTTAAAACATCAATGAAGAAACTCAAATACTTCTAAACTGCAAATTCCCCAAATAAAACATCAAAATAAAAAGAAAACCCCACATTTGAGAAAGAGATCCTTGATAGATGATGGAATGAATGAACTCAGGTCCTTGCCATGTGTTTCTGTTTTGCTTTGTCCTCAATTGAGAGTAGGGACAAACGTTAGAGGATAGCCATGTGTTTCTATTTTGCTTTGTCCTGAACTGAGTAGGTACAGATGTTAGAGAATAGCCACTCAATTTATATGTCCATGAGTGGTCCAGCGTCTCTGCCATTCTTTTGTGAACCACAGCAAAACCAGCCTCTCACCCCCTTTTGATATAGACTTGAAGACAATTGGAAGGAGAATTCCAATCTTAGGTCCTCCATGATATCTCGATTGGTGGTATTGCTTTCTGTTGACAATGAATTTTGATTCTACCAGAATCCAGTCAACTGAGGAGGTTCTTCTAGGACTCAAACTGTAATCTAGTTACTGATGTAGCAAATATGAGGCAGGAAGTGATAAAATGAAGAGAAATAGCAGAAAACACAGAGCTTTTAACGTGGTTCGGCCAAAACCGGACAGCACCGGTCCCTACGTCCACGGTAATATTATCGCTTCTGAGTAAATTTTTACAAGGCTTCAGTATAGCAAATTTTGCTTGCTTTACAATCATCTCCTTCTCACTATTTATAGAGGAGAGGAGACTTCAATAGTAATTTTATATGTTGTAAATCTATTACATCAAGTATTTATTGTATAAGACGGAATGAACTGTTGTAAATTAGTTTATGCAGGTTGCTTGCTGCGGGTGGGACCCCTGTTTGTCGGGCGTGACATGAGCTTGTCTCCCACTCAGCGAGTTTCTGGCTAGAAGTCGCACCTCGCGAACCAGAACCTCTGGCTTGAGGTCGCTTGCTGGCCTTTGACCAACGAGGTCGAGCTTGGTTATAACGAAGCGAGCTCGCACAAAGTCAACTGTCGGATATGTTCACTGCGACTTAGCGTCCTCATCCTCAGCGAGCTGGTACTTAGGTTCTGTTCTGCTTTGCGAGGTCGAAAATCACTTATAACACTTTCACACTCATATCTTTACGTTTGGCCTACCTCTAATTGTAATTAATTTTGAGATAGACATAAAGAGCTGTGAAAATAAGACGGTGAGAGTAGAATATTTTGGTATCTTGATAACTTGTTTTGGTCTAAGTTAAGAGAACTGACATCTACTACTAAGCTTGCGTGATGCTTCAATAAGTACTAAAAAATGAAATCGTTCTTATGTTGAATTTTTTCTGTTTTGGCTTATTCCTGCAATTTTTCTGATATTTTTCTGTTTTTGCAAGTTTTATGCAATTTTGAATTTATCTGTCAACCTTTCACAATATTGTACCTTCCACAACCAAGAATCCTTCTACCATAACCAAATCAGTTCCCTGAAAATTTTTCCCCTCACCCCAGCAAAAATACATATAGGATCACACATCATTCTCAAAAGGCCAGTATGCTGAATTCAACTTATCAAGCAATTCTAAAGGTTGTTGCCACCATATTGACCTTGCTATGGTTGCTGTGGATCGTCAAGAAACCAAAGAAAATAGCACCTCCACTGCCTCCTGGGCCCACTGGCTTGCCATTTGTTGGACACCTTCCCTTTCTTGGCACAGACATTCACCTCAAGTTTGATGAACTTGCTGGTGTTTATGGTCAAATCTACAAGCTCTGGTTGGGAAGCAAGCTGTGTTGTGTGATTAGTTCACCGTCTTTGGTGAAACAGATAGTGCGTGACCAAGACATCATATTTGCAAACCGTGACCCTCCCATCTCTGCCTTGGCTATCTCAGATGGTGGAGTTGAATGGAGGAACAGTCGCAAGATATTTGTGCGTGAGATACTAAACAATACCAACATCACAAACTCTTATGATCTTCAAAGAGCAGAGGTCAAGAAATCCATCATGTATGTGTATGACAAAAGGGTTTCCCATAAATGTTGGGTATCTTTCTTTCTTATGGCTTTAAACTCAGCTATGAGTCTGATATGCGGTCATTCTCTAAATGGAGATGTTGGTGCCCAGCTTAGAGCACTGGTTACAGAACTTATGGTGCTACTTGGGAAGCCAAATGTTTCAGATCTTTTCCCCTCTCCAGCGTGGTTCGATTTGCAAGGAATTGAGAGGAAAACAAAGAAGATCTCATTGTGTTTCGATCAGCTTTTTGATTCTATCATCGAAAAACGGATGAAAGAAAAGGCAGGAGAGGTGGGAAGGAGGAAGGATATCCTACAAACTCTTCTGGACCTTAAAAGAGAATGATAATTATTCAGCATCAATGACTATGAACCACCTCAAAGCCCTCCTCGTGGTATGTTTATATCATCCCTCATCCTGCAGCCTTCACCTCATATTTTGGTGTGCTATGGAATTGTTATTCAAAGTTCTTGATGACTTTTGAAAGCCAAGCAAGTTTTACTTCTTGTGGCCATGTTGTCTTTCCAGGTCATTAAAAACTATCATTGTGCTAGAAGCTTAATAAATGGCTTTGTATTATTCTTGGAGTAATGCTACAGCATTAATTTATTTTCTCCAACAAACTATCATTCACTACACACTTAGCAGAATATGATTTAAACTGCCTCAAATATTCACTCAAGTGCTAAGTGCAATTATGATTTTTCCTTAATCTTGTTTATAGCAAATATTGGTGGGTGGGATAGACACCACAGCTACAGCAGCAGAATGGGTGATGGCAGAATTGATGCAGCATCCAGATGCAATTAGAAGAGTGCAAGAAGAATTGGAGGCAGTTGTGGGATTGGACAACTCCGTGGAAGAATCCCATTTGCCCAAATTACACTACTTAGACGCTGTCATAAAGGAAACATTACGTTTGCACCCGCCTCTGCCTCTTTTGGTACCGCATTGTCCAAGTGAGTCTGTCACTGTTAGTGGATATACCATACCCAAAGGCACGCGATTGTTTCTGAACATCTGGACGATACATAGGGATCCTCAAATTTGGGAAAATTCATTAGAATTTCGACCTGAGAGGTTCTTAAGTCATCATAACAAGTTTGATTACTCAGGCAACAATTTTCATTATCTTCCATTTGGATCTGGGAGGAGAATATGTGCTGGGCTTCCTCTTGCAGAGAGGATGCTGCCTTTTACGATAGCCTCATTCTTGCATTCCTTTGAGTGGACTTTACCTGGTGACACAGAGTTGGAGTTGTCAGCCAAATTTGGAATTGTCATAAAGAAACTGAAGCCACTGGTTTCTATTCCAACACCAAGGCTATCTAAATTAGAGCTCTACTCTTAGAAATGTGATTGTAATGATTACTGTTATCAGTTCTGGCAATAAATTAGAAAAAGAAGTCATGAATCGTGATAAGATTTTCATTTTTCTTCTTTTTCTGGAGTAAAAGTCTTCCACTTTTTAAGTCATCATCGGTCTACAATTCTTTTTTAATTATGATATCAATATGGAGCAGGTCTGCAGACAGGTAGATCCTTCTCAAAAGTGGGAGGGACTCCAAGAATGGGATTTCTATCAAAGAAGTTCACTGGCTAAAGATCAAAGCTTGAAGATACTGTGGGCATTACTGGAAAATCTTCTTGGCATGGAATATGATGAAATCCCAGTGTGTACCATAACACTATGCCCTCCTTCCCAATTGGTTGGTTTCTGCTCGTCAAATCCAACAGGGATCAAGATTGATTTTTCTTTTACAATCCAAAAATATTTACTTGGAGTTATTAGAGAAAATAGAGGCTGATGATCTATCATACTACTATATTTCATCAGAAATTTTACATTATAGCATGCATCCGAGTTTAGCATACCTTTCCGACCACACAGCAAGTGTATCATCTCCATGGCTTTGATATGCCAATAACCCGCCTGCCCATTGCTCAGTCTGATTATTCAGGGTCACCCAAATCTACCATACAACATGTGTAAAAGCATGAATGAGAAATATACTGCGCCCATGAAAAAAAAAAGGAAAAAAAAGAAAAGAAAGCAAAGCATCAATCAGATGTACTAATCTCTCTTTTGAAACCATAAAAAAACTAGCATTAAATTCATTGGTTTTGTATCCATGAACAATTTTATACAAGAATTCAATATGGTCCAAATGAGGGATAAGTGCATATGTTCAACAAATTCAAGCAGGTCCCAGCTGATCTTACAATAATGCTTGAAGAATTGAAGATAAATAATAGCATATTAATAAGAACCTTGTTGTTTGTGAAAGCAGCTCTTATTTTAGGAGGATCATGGAGGTCAGGCAAGCTGGCTGCTGTCCCAGCAGGGACAACAACCCTGCTGGGTTCCCCAACCTAGATTTCCTTGCTGGATTGATTATATGATACTCTGAACGGTCATAGAGCTTAAGCTTAATCCTTGCATCATTTTCTGTCTTAGCTACACGTCTTTTTGCTTTCATATAGATCTTCCTAGCTGATAGGCCTCGCTTAGTATCTTCCTTCACTAGATTAACTTCAAGAAATGAATTATTGGTTCCATTAATATCCATTTCTAAACTGAAGGTCACAAAATGGTCATGAACAACCCTTATTAGATTTTCTGATATCAAGGGCCCTGTCATCGCATCTTGGCTTGGCATTTGGTGTATATTTTCCAATGGAGTCCCTTTTACCATTAGCACTCCAGAGAGTCCAACCTATTTATGCAAATATGATTTTTAATGCAATTCTTTTACAAATCAAAGACAGAATCAAGGTACAAAGGAATATTCAAGCTGAGAATCAAGATTGACCTTGATGCGAATTAGGCCATCTCTTTGAAATTCCCAATCGAATATGTAATCATAGTTTTCCATGGTCACTGCCATCCGAGCCACCATTGTCACCTTTGGCCTTGCTTCTCTAGACTGCTCAAAGTACATATTTCCATAAAATTATATTGGCAAATATGCTTCTAACAAGTAGACCACTCAAATATTCATTTATTTGTCATAATGTAACAATTCTAATTTATATGGTTTGGTGGAATAGGGATGAATCAAATTAATAACTTGAAATTTATAATATCGATGTTGTTTAGGAATAATGAAGATGATAACAACATTACCAACAATGAAAAACAAGATGCAGATTCAATTTACTAGCCAAAATGATGCTTTGACTGTTATGTATACCTCGTAGTCAGGGGAGGCGTTCTCAGAGTGTCGCCAAGCAAAGTCAAACAAACAAATCATTCTGGGTTGAACATAAAGCTTCTCATCCGATGTTACAAGAACACCATCCATATAACAAGAATATTTTGGACAATCATTTAGTGGCACAAGTGGCATAGCAGTTGCCCCCAATCCATATTCACCCGCATCCATGTATGCTTTTAAGTACCAATTATCATCAGGGTCCATGTAGGGCACAAAAAGTTCAGAAGCAGACCCTATGTACATAACACCCCTCAACTCCCCTGTATCAGGATCTCTCACCTTAGCTTGTGATATTATCAAACCAGCTCTTTGGTCAGCCTTAAGGTGAAATTCTCAATTGGGCCATTATACTGTATGACCTTTCTCAATACTAAAGCTTGGACCTTGAGACTGCTTTATTGATATTGGCTTCAATGGATCTATTTGCTTTGTCTTGTCTTGAGCTGTGTACATGTACTGAGTATTGGTAGCCTCTGGAACTGGAATTCCTCTTCCTGTATCTGAAATTTTTAGTAATTTCTTTTTGTCAATGTCCACAGTGACTGTAAGACCTTCTATCGGCCTCATGTAGTAGTTTGATGTGCCTTGACCATGGAAGCAAATAACTTTAATAACCCTCTTTCTTTCCTCATCGTGTCCAAACCAGCCAGCTGATGGTGTAATACATGCCAAATCCGACAGCGTGAGTCCACGTCTAATGATAGACCTGTTGAATTCTGAATTGGAAAAGGTTATTTTTAAGGATGTTCCAATGCCTTCTGTAGTTAGTGTCGGATAACCATTTGTGGATTGAGTGAATGACTTGTGACGCTACCCAAAGCCAGTTTTACAGTAAGAATATGAGACTGTTCATTGAGTAATGCAATGACAGCTGCTTTTCTCGGAGGTAGAGGGTCAACTGAATTCCATGTTAAGACCTTGGGTTTGTCTGGCTCATCGAGTGACAGAGAGTGAATTGTCGATAAAGAAGTGGAAAATGGCGGATAGGATGAGAGGATGGAGCGAACGTTGTTAATCTCAGTTATGTTCAAGGGGTGTAGTGGGTGTTGAGGGATTTCCAGTTGTGGGGTTAGGATTTTACCATGAATTCGATTCTTGAGGTTACATAATACGTTGAATTCGTAGAAATTAGGCAACTGTGGCTTACCAGAAAAGAACCATGAACAAGCATACAACGTTAGAACGATGTAGACGATGGATTTATCCTCTTTTTAGAGAAATTTACTTTAGAATTATCCTTTTCTTATTCTATATGGGGAGTTCAATGGTCCAACAATTGTCTGTCGACGACGTGACAACGTATCAGCGGCAGTTTCTCTGAGACTGAATGATAGCCGTTGATAGCAGCAAAGCAGGTGACCTCTACATCCGGTTTTGGAAAATTGCAAGGAGGTTCGGTTAGGTTTGTATAAGCCCTCATTTATGAAGCACCGCATCGATCACCGTTAGCGCGATTCAGATGTCTTAAATCTCTCTTGATCATTTCCTTCTACAAGTTCTCGGATTTCCCTGACCATGCTCATTTGCGGAAACTCTTAAGGAACTTTGCCAATTGATACTTCTTATTCTTCTACTCAAATTTAGCTTCTTGCGTCTGTTTTTATATTTAAATTTTTTCTCTGGTGTGAATTTCAATCTTATTATGCTTAGGATCCTTTTGCTTTTTATTGCTTATTTGTAATTTCTTTTATGATTCTCCAGATTAAGACATTGCTATTGATTTGGTTTTATCCTTCGAAAATTTTCTGTTCTTTGGTGCAATAGTACAAGGCATATTTAGTATGTTATTGTTAATGGTAATTGTCTAAATGATGCTGTCTAGTCATAGTATGATGTGTTCCAGCCCAATGAACATAATTCTAGTTAGGATTTTAGGTTGAATTCTTTACAAACTAAGCACTATTAGTGTGATAGGAACAAGGATCAGATTTGGAAAGAAGAAAAAAAAAATATAAAAACCTGGATAGGGAAGAAGATGGT
>JANHAO010027532.1:0-10833 GCA_026873985.1 Saraca asoca | reverse complement strand
AATAATCAACCTTTTATATCCAAATCCACAGAATGTATAGTTGTGGATGCAATAGAACTCAATCAAATTGGTCTAGGGCACCCATATACACTAACAATTAATGTATACTTCAAAAGCATTTACTACTTGAGATTTTTCTTTAAGAAAATAAACATATCCATAATATCAAAAAACATTGATAAATAAAATACTTTTCTCCACCAAAAGATAGAGTATGAAAAGGTCCACACACATCAGTGTGTATAATTTTAAGAAGCTGAGTGTTTCTTGTGGCTCCTTTCTTGTTATGTCTAGTTTGCTTTCCCTTAATGCAATCCACACATAAAGCAAGATTAGTAAAATCTAGATTCTATAAAATCTCATTCTTTACCAATCTTTCTAATCTTTCTTTAGATATATGACCCAAATGCTTATGCCACAAGTAAGTTGAACTTTCATTAAGCATATTACGCTTAATTCCAATATCTTGATGCATGGTAAGCAAGGATTCAACAAATTTATCATCAAGTTTCAATTTATATAAACCATCGATAAGAACATCAGAACCAATAAGTCCAGAATTCTTATATAAACTAAAACAACCATGTCCAAAATTAAAACCAAATTCACAAGCATTCAGTTTTGAAAGCGAAACAAGGTTCATAGAAATTAAAGGTACATAAAGAGTCTATAATAGATCTAAATGATTACCAGTATCTAAGATCAAACATAAGTCTCTGTGCCTTCAATTAGAGCCTTCATACAATTTCCCATATACAAGAAGTTTTCAGTTCAGCTCATGGTTTTGATTGTGAAGAATCTCTACATCATATTGGACACATGAGTAGTAGCACAAGAATCAAGCCACCAAGTATTATGAGGAACATCAATTAAGTTTGATTCAAAATATACAAAAGTATTTAATATACCTTTCTTTTCGAACCAAGCCTTGTGTTTAGGGCAATCCTTCTAATAGTGTCTTTCTTTCTTATAGAACTTACACTTATCATCATTCTGTTCCTTCTTATCAACTTGAGGAGCTTTAACATGCCTTTTCTTTTTCTTAAAACTTTTGACTTTTACTTTCAACACTTTACCAACTTCCCTAAACATTGAGGTTGATGGAGTGACTTCCTAAATTCTTAAGTTTGTTTTCCTCCTGAGTAAGCTTACTGGTCAATTCATTAATATCCCACTTATCTTTAATAGTATTATAGTGAATTTGAAAAGCACCATATTCAGGAGGCAGTGAGTTCAAAATAAACTGAACCATAAAAGAGTCATCCACAGCCATTCCTAAGGTCTTCAATCTTACTGTAATATTAATCATCTCAATAGTATGTTCTTACATACTCCGTGACCCGTCAAACTTCATGGTCATGAGTTACGCCATTAATATACCAGTGAGTGACTTGTCAATAGAATGAAAATGTTCATCCACAAACTTTAAATATTCCTTTGTATTTTCAGTTTGTGGAATGGTAGTCTTAATGTTGTTTGCAATAGTCATCCGCATAAACATAAGGCTCAATCTGTTAGATCGTTCCCATGCTTTATGTTTGGACTTCTCTTTCACATTACTCAAATCAATAATGGCAACAGTCTTTTCTTCTAGAAGTGCCAAGTCAAGATCAACACACGTAAATGGAAATTGACTTGCTCTTTCCATTCAGAGAAGTTTAAACCATTAAATATGATAATAGAATAAGCTTGCAAATGAATAGAAATTGCTACAAATAAGATATATATAGACTCAAATAAAACATTATAGCATATTGCAATACACTTTTGGGTACATACTACAACATACTATCATAAATAAATGCCACTTTACATCATTATCAGGAAATTAAAATTTTCAACCAAACACATATGCCATCTTTGGACAAACAAAATATATTTGATTCAAGAATTTTAACTTTCTTTCATTAAGTTCACTACTCATTAAAAAAATGATTTTCCTTTGCGAAAATCCTAAAGTTTTGATGATCAATGAACATCATTTATTCACCAAATTTTTCTTAATAGGCATTTCATAAGAGTCATGAATAAATTACTATTTTATGCATGACATTCAATCATTCTGGTTTGATCACTTTGGTGATCATAAACCATCTTAAATAACACAAAATTGTGCATATATGTCATAATCATTATCTAAATATATAAAAGGCAATAAGGTAACAAATAATAATAATTAAAATGTTTTTTTATATTTAACAATAAAACACCCAGTGCCACAACGTTGTCCAGCATTATACTTTTCATCCTTCTTTTCTAAAAATCTTTCATTTTAGAAGTTCAATTTGGAGAAGCAAGAAAGTAAGGACGTTTTATCCTTTTCCTAACCTTTCTTAGAATTAAAACCAATCTTTTAGGTTTCAACAAAATCAAACAATCAATTCATGCCTTTCATCCTTTTCCTATTGTTTTAATATAGCATAAAGTAATTCATCCCTTTTTCAATAATAATAATAATAATTTATACATCAATTTAAATGAAAACTAGGACATTTCATCTTTTTTTTTCAATAAACAATTGATACGATATAGTGAATCAGGAAACTGATTAAATTGTTTGTATATATATAACTTATAGCAGAACAAATACCCAATTGCAGAATGGGTTCATAAATAAGACAAAATATGAATTAAAGATTTAAGCACATTCATGAAAAATCATAAATCCTTAAACCTGCATTCTGATATCACCTGTAAATTAAAGACTATGATCTCTTGATTCTTAAAAGGATCTTTGAGATCTATGATTTTCACATACCCTAGTTTGGGGATGAAGCCATTCCAATGCAAATGTCATTTGTGTACATTGGTTTCTATCCTTTAATAAATGTATAACTCCTCCTTTAATCTGATGTATCCATCATGCATTAATTGTTTTATTAATGGATGGATGAGATTTATTTTATTTTATTTTATTTTATTAATAACTTCCAAGTATAGGAAGTTACTTGTTAGCCCCAACTCCTTAATTTTAGGCCATTTATTAAGTTACCAAACTGTAACTATCTAACAATATTCATTCTTATTTTTGTATAGGAAATAAAATCAAGTCAGTTATAAAAATTGATCTCGTTAGTATGCTTATTGAAGGGAACTACTACACAGTATGTGTTAAATAAGAGGCAATATGTAATAAATCTTCATATTTTACCTTATTTCTAGTCAACGGTGCAATGGTCTATATCACAAATTAATCAATCTACTTAGCCAAGATCAATAAAACACTTATTCTGGTAATTTGTAGTAATATTTAGGATGAAATGAAAGAGTTCATGGAAACTTAGAAGTATAGACATCTTTGTACTTGTAGTAATCAACCTCATTTCTAGTTAGTTCAATATGTCTTTCTTAACTAGGGTTAGCTAGCCCTATAATACTCAGAAATTTTTGAGATAAAATGAAAGAAATTATAGGAGCTCAGAAGTTTAGATTACAAATTGAAGCACTAAGGAATAAAAATCACTCAAATCTAGCTCAAATTGAAGAAATCAAGTAAAGAATTGAAGCTCATATGAAATTGTGAAAGTTTGCCTCAGAGGTATTAGGGTTTCACAATGAAGAAGAGTGAAAGATGAATATTTATAGCAAATAAGAACAACACATAGTAAAATGATCATTATTTCAAAAATTACCTTCTTCAATCAGAATCATAAATTTAAAATTCGAATTATGATCAGAATCATGAAGAGCCAATTCAAAACCTTATAATTTGAATCACAAAAATATATTGTAAATGTCATTTCAAATCACCTTGAAATGTAGATTCTCTGACACCCCTGAGTGGCTTGTGATTAGAATCATAAAAATTAGATCAAAGTCAGATTCTAATCGCTAGTTTTTAGAAATTCTTTGACATTTGCCGTATGCTGCAATCAAAATCGCAAACACAATTCAAAAGTACTTGTAATACCTTAAAAAGGAAATTAATGAAACAATAATTATAAAAATAAGGAAATAGAAAAATATGTTGTTGGTGGACCAAAGTGAGGTCTTTTAAATATTTGTTAGGGTCGTAATGCAAAATTTCCTTTTTCAAGAGGACCTTTTTGAAGACTTTAATGAGTCAACAGAATTAAATTACAAAATGCCCTATTTTCCCCCATTGCTTTTACTTATCTTGGGCTACCCCCTCTCATGTGCTCTATTTTCTTTGCTAAAAGCCTCCCTTGCGTCTACAACTTCTTCCTTTTCTGACCATTGTTACATCTTGCCTTTTTTTCATCTGGCAAGCTTGGGCCTTCCTCCCTCCTCCAATCACCCCTTTGGCATCCTTCCATTATCAATTTAGGTTGATGGTAGCTCATTTCCCCTTATTCGAGCATCCTCTAGCCAAGCTTGAATTGGCCTTTCGGTGGCGATCCTGCACAATCTAAGCTACCAATAGCTACCTCTATTACTGGTGAGTATTCCTAAAATAAAAAAATTATTTTATATGAAGTCTACTCTAAGATATCAAGAAACCTTACCTAAAACTCGGACCTTTCAAATTGATGTATGCTGAATCTTTCTTATTAATTTGCTTCAGTGAAACTTCTATTGAAAAACCAAGCATTCCGACGTCTAATTTTTAGAGTTTCAGCCAAATTTAAAAGTAGGAGGTCTTGCTACCTGATTATGAAATTTTAGCCTAGATATTGAAGTCTAATGTTAGTGTAAGATAGGTGTGCTTAGTTAGAAGACCTTAAATTTAAGTTCAAAAATTAATTTTGATATTGTCTATACCTAGCTAGGTAGATTGACTTAATTTTCCAAGTTAGCTGATCTAACATTTTGAGGAATCTTCTTATGACATTAATCTTTTCTCGTAGGGAAAATTTGATTGATTAAAAAGTCCTGAAGGTGACTTGATAATCCTATTCTTATGATAAATCTCATTTTGTAATATGAAATAATTTTATTATATGGAATACTATGATTTTTGAATAATGGGATTTTTTATGTTAATTTGTTTCGAAGGTTTAACTGTATGTCTCTTACATATATATGAAAATGATTTGTCGTGATGAAATTATGCATTTTATCTTGATTTATGTTATTAGAACTAGGGATTTCATTTTACTATATGTTGTATCAATTAGAAAATGATTTAGTGTATTTATGCATTTGGTAATGATTATTGTTTCAAAAGCAATGATTTCATATTATTGTGATATGGAAATGTTAACCTCTTTGAAACTTATGCTACTTGAAATGTTTGATGATATGTTTGGATTATCAATATTATCATATGAATAGAATGTCTTTTATTTATGGAAAGACTTGGTAACATAATGTTTTCCCAATGTTTAATTGTTTTGGAATCCTGGATCCATTGGTAATTCTCTAGAAACCCTTAAGTGTACTTGTGATTAGAATATTTGTTAGAGAAATAAGGGGGAGAATATTTGGACATATGAATATATGAATATTTGATTGGTGTGTTTAGATGGATTATGATGATGTTTGTTAGCCCAGTTACCTGTGGGAATTATCCTGTGGATTCCAATTGTATTTGAATGAAAGAGCAACTATTAAGTATTTTGCTACTTGAGTATTGATAAATTTTAGAGAGTCTTATTAAATTTCTCCTATGTTTATGCTATGATGAATATTTTTCATAGCATCACACTTCGTTGTTAATCTTATTTTGTTGAATACCATATTTTAAGTACTTGATTTTCTTTAGGGATGGAAGTTTCTAAACCTATTTTGATATTATGATTTTCAAATAGGTAAGCTTTTCTCTTAGATTTCAAATATGAATTACAAACTAAGTTTTGGTTTTCTATGGGATTATCTACTCACTAAGTTTCTATGAGACTCACCCTATTTCTCTCCATCTTTTTTACAGCCTAAGGATACCCCTACTGTCCTTCCTCATCACACTGGTTCAGGATTTGCTCATGGATCAAGTAAATCACCTTCTGTGGAGCTTAAAGGTACATTGATGGTATAAACCTTGGCAGTTGGTAGAATCGTTGTGTGTATGTAGTTTGGTTAATGAGTGCCCAGTAGGATGTAGATTTGTGCAATTTGGGCCATGGTGATTTTTGAGATATTGTATAGGGTGTGTAGCCCTTTTCTATTGTAAAGGCCTTTAGCCTAGGTGTCCAGAAAATAGAGGAAACTCTATCAGATTTTTAGTAGAATTTGATATGTAAATGCTTGTTTATGCATCAATGTAAATTTGGTCTTTAATATATTAGGTTAATTACTAATGATTTTGCATTATGAGGCTTGTAGGGATTTTCTTAACGGTGATCTTTTATGTTAGTCACATTTTGTGGATCAGGGCTTGATAATATCGATTTGAATCCCAGAGTAGATTTTCTTTTTAAAAGAGTTTTCTTGAAATAAAAAATTTTTCTAACTTATTTCAAACCTTTTCAAAGCAATTATTTCAACCAAAAAACATAATTCTAAGTATAAAAATTTGATAAATCATTAAAGAATATTTAGGAATGTTTTAGGAGAAATAATACAAAAGTTCTTATGAAATTCTTGAGGCAAATGCTTCCAAAATTAATTTCAATTTTGAGCTAAATTTAAATGAAATTTAAACCTTTACGCAATATAATCCTAAAACTTATACTAAATCTTCATCAACAAAACCAAGGCTCTCTTGAGAAAACATGATTGAGCTAGCTAAGAATTTGTAAAACATGTTTGAGCTCTATATCATGAAAAATCTATTTTACAAGAAAGTTTAATTCTAAAAGGAAAAATTATATCTAATGAAGTCCTTAGGCTTTTCTTGATACTTCTTAGCTTCCAAATCTTTAAACTTCTAATTCTTCAATACTTGATGCACGTTTCCTTTCTTAACTTTCTTCTTAAGTTGAACATGATAAGATTTTCCATTTGTTAACTTCAAAGTTCACTCTTCTTGCTACTGGACTTCCTATATAAAATGTATAATCTTTGCATGCCAGATAGTAAGTCTAATCTAATATTTAAGGATATTTATTTGCATGATTCATATATGTAAAATTAAACAAGTTATTATAAGAATACATCATATCATCATATCATATATACTTATCAATCATATGGCATCATACTTATTAAACTTGTATATGATATAGCACCTAACACATTGAATATGATATAACACTTAGCATATGAACATGCATAGCTACTATTATAGCACTCATTTATCATCATCAAAACTTATCATGTTGAACCTTGGGGCTAACAATCTCTTTCTTTTTGATGGTGACAAATCAACAAAGAAAAATATGTTTAAGATAAAGGTTCAATCTAATAGGCTCAAGAAGATATCAAAACATTAAGCACATATTGTATTTTTCTTTTCTTTTTTGTCTCCCCCTATTTGATATCAACAAAAAGGATAAACAAATATATTGAAACAAGTGATGTTAGATAATCAATGTCATTATCTTGTTCCTCTATTTTCATTATCTACTTTATCTTTTTCTTTTGTCTTTAAAAAGATGAAATAAGCTTAAAAGGTAAGTAACATTGCAAGCAAAACTTTTCATTTTTTCTACATAAAGGCATATATCTCTATCATATGATCCTAGAAAGATTTCTCAAAAAAAAAATTATATCATGATTATATGAAAACATTCATCAAATAAATAAGTCAAAGAATATAGGATTTTACCTTCTTTCTTTAGGTAAACATGAGAAGACGCTTTTAACATGTCATGAGAAAAAGCATTGTAAACTTTCATGTCAAAAGAAATGTGAGCCATAACATGAAACAAGATATACATAAAGCTCCCCCTTAAAACATGCTATTTAAATACAATTTTTAAGGCAAAAAGATACAAACCATATGATCCTTGATAACACAAAGCAAAAGCCAAACATAAGTTCTTATATAGGAAAGATAACAAGATTGGAACCATGCTTATTTACCAATGATTCACAAAATTATGTAAGCATGATATGCAATTAGGAGATCTAAAGCATATACAAGAAAAACTTTAAAAATAATTTTTTTTCCCTTAATGAAACAACATTAATTTTCTCTTGTTTCAAAAACATGTTCCCCTTTCAAAAAAGAAAATTGAAAACATAAAGCACTAGTGAGATCAAGACATATATGTTTATCAAAATACATAATCATTTTTAAGCATGGAAAACATAAATCATTCTCAATCCAACAAATACATTTGAATTTCTCCTCCTTTCAAAATACTTTTATAAAAATCCAAATTTTTGTGTTCTAAAGCATTGAAAAGAAGTTTAAGAGAAAGACGGAGGAGAATATTGTTTTCAAACATGTTCACATAAAGCATTTAAGTAATTTGAAAATCCATGAGTTTTTTTTTATCAAACTAATTTTGAGAAAGATCAAAGACCAATTGTTTGAAATATTTGTATGCATACATATTTCCTTTTAAAATTTCCTTTATGAAAAATCATGATTAACACAAGTTCCAAGTGACTAAGAGGCATATAACTCAAGTATACAATATGAGAGGATATGCAAAGGAATAAAAAGAGATTAAAATTATCAAGCTTTCCCTATGTGTATTCATAAGAAGCATGTAATAACAATTAAGCACTTTGTCATCACAACCAATCACATTTTTGATGATCTTATCCAAACTAACCAATAACAACTTGACAAAGAGTATCATGCAATCTAATAGATATTAATGATCAATAATAAGAGAATAAAGATAGAAATACTCATTGATTATAGTAATATTTGGTGCTTCTTAGTTATAGTCATCTTTCTTTTAAATTATCATCACTTATGGGGCAAAAAATCATCGACCTTGATAAGTAAGGAGCTTTGCTTATTGGGCTTGCCTTTGGAAGAGGATCAAAAGCTATTGATTGATCATATTGAGAAATCTTTAAGTCAATACTTGATCTTCCGACTTCTTCAATTTTCCACAATCTTGAAGATGATCTTTAAGTTTTTTCACAAATCACAAAGATTCTACCAAACATTAAGAACAAAACTCAGGATTGGATATTAGGATATATATAAAGCAAATTCTAAGGATTCTTCAAGGAAGGGGTTAGCTTTAAGTATCATTCAAGCACTTCTTGGAACATATTTAATGTTGATGGAAAGCTTGTAGCAAGTATTATATCATCGATCATGTAACTTTGAAACTTAGGAGATAAAAGAAATGCTTGCAAAGTTATTTTGAAAGTAAAAAGAATTTCTTAAAACCTTAAAGAACAAGATTTATGATTTTAGAAAACATGAAATCATTAAAACTTGTATAAAACATCTTGAAGAACTAAAAATATAAGAGCAAAAAGGTGTACCCACCCATTGAGAATGCAAATATTCACCAATAACAAGCAATTGTAAAGAAATAAGCTTCCTTCAATATATATGATGATGATGCTATTATCTTTCAAAATTCAAATATAGGCATATAAACACTTCAAGAAGCATTAGTGACATATTTTCCTTGATAAGAGGAATTACCTTTCTTTAGCACAAATAGACATATCATTTTACATATAATGCCAAACATAGCAATGATATGTTTAATCTTTAACTATCCAAACTCAAGAAAGATACAAAGCATATTGTGCATAGAGAGAGGATAAAGTATACAAAACATTTGACTTTTCATTCCTCTTTATGAAAGTTGACTTCTTTGTGAGTTGATTTAGACTATTCTCAAGTTGAACTTGTCTTCCATTTTCATGCTATGCTTGAGGAAGTATTATCTTTTTTTTCCTACAAAACAACTCTAGACAACTTCTTTGGTATCCAACCAAGACTTGGATCCATGATGGTTAGATAAAATATTAATGTAATGTGCCTATGAGAAAGATTGATCAAGAAAAGAAAGTGAACACAAAAATCATATTCTTGAAATTTTTGAAGCATTTTCATATCTTCCATATATGAATAATAGACAATAAGGCCCAATGAAACATATGCTAAGCATTGCAAACCTTTCTATTAAGTTATAATATTAAAGAGTTAACAGTATATCAAGACAAAGTAAATCATGTATTCAGTTTCTCATATGTATATATGATTTGATCAAGATGAAACACAATGTTTATGCAATGCTTATGCTTTGGTATAATTCCACCTTTTTTTTTTCAATGAATATCAAATAGAATAACATAAGAGCTTTGAGAATTTAATATCCTTTACAATGAAAGAATGAATCTTTCTTACCCTTAGCTTCTTCTTTAGAGGTTTGAGCTTTGGCACTTCACCAATGTGTGTTTGGGAAGCTTTAATTGTATCAATATTTCTTTTTCTACCTTTTTGTTCTGGAGAAACTCTTATTGAAGATTTCTTCTCTTCATGACCAAATTGTCCACCTTTACAAGAATTTTTTTTGCATAATTATAGTACTAGGAGGACTTTTTGGTACCCATTTCATTTTGTATCCTTCAATGTTAGCACTTAAACTTTTAGACACTTTACACTACAAAAAACACTTTAGTGTGTTTGGCACGCAGAAGGTATTTCCCTTTTACTCTTTCTCCCCTAAAGCCCTACGCTCATGATTGGCCTATTCCTGCTCTACTGCTCTTTTCTCCTTTTAAACTCTCCAATTGCAGCAAATTCGTGGTTCTACCCCTTCTCCCGACTTGCAAGGTATGTGCTCTTTCTTCTTCTTTTGAACTCCCCAATTTTTTATGTGTGATCCTCTTATTTGTTTTCCAGTTATATCATCATGCTCTTACTATCTTGTTGACTTCCTTTGTGATTTCTTATTCTTACTTCATCTATTGCATTTTCCTATAAATAGCTAGTTTTTTTAATACCAGATTAAACATAACTAGATTGTAATATGAATCCGAGTTAAATGCCCAAAATATATGAATCTGAGTTTGTATTTCTTGTAAAGATTCATCCATATGGCATTGCATTTTGGATGTGTTGGA
>JANHAO010027531.1:0-10831 GCA_026873985.1 Saraca asoca | reverse complement strand
TGATAATCACCTTAGAAGAGGATAGGAAAACTAAGTAATGCATTGAGATCTTAATGGATTGCTTGTGGTTGAGTTTTGCTTAAAAATTATTAATCATTTCAGGGATCCTTGCTATGGTTAACAATAATTGAATGAATATTTAGTGATCTAGGATGCATTGATCTCAAGTTGATTGGTACCCTTGGCTGGTTGCTTTGTTTTGTTGTTATTTTTGATTTTACATGTTTTAGTGTAATTTAGCTTAATTTTACTTCTGCCAAACCCACCCCCCCTATTTTAGCTCCTAATATCATTGATAACATCATCTAAAATAGTCCTTGGGTTTGACCTGGGTTGCCTATACTACAAGTTAGTTTAGGTAGCTTTAGTTTATAAATTTCTAATTTGATTCGACCACGACAAACCGCACATCAATTAGCCCAAGCACGCGATCACCCACCCTTTTTATTTGGCCACAAGATTGGCCTGAGCACAAGATCGCTCACCTTTTTCATTTGGCCACAAGATCGACCCGATCATGAGATCACTCACCCCTTTCATTTGGCCACAAGATTGGCCCGAGCACGAGATTGCTCACCCTTTTTATTTGGTCATGAGGTTAGCCACCTATTGAACAGTAAAGATTTCAGGAGAAGTTTCTGCGTGACTTGCTATTAACAAATAATCAAAGCACTTAGATGTCAAAATTCATCACTAGCTAAGGTACGATTGATTGGCCATTTGAACATCTCATTCAACCCCAATCCAAAAGAAAATGCACAATCATTTTTACAAACAATACATTCAATAACACTCAAGGAGAGTTCATTCAAGAGGCCTTGACAAGGCAAATTTTTACAAGGTACAGAGTGCATCTGAATATCAGGCCTATAGCGAAAGAAGCTGGCTTCAAAAAGGTAAATCCCTATCAACAAAATGGGTCTAAAGGTCCCTAACTATCTTCTTCCAGGAGGTCCCTCCAGCTGAAGTCTCCACCTCAGCCTCACCTCAAGGACTGGGAATGAGAAAAGCATTAAAAGATGCAACTAGGAGGGATGAGTATCACAAAGAAATCATGAGGAAGTAATCCAAGATCTGCATAAGATCTCCCCCGCGGCTAGTATAAAGAGCTATCCACAGGAACTACGTGCAGTAGGCTATCAACGCCTCAAAGCCCCATGAAGTAGGCCATACACACCTCAATGCTTCACTGGAAGTCAAACCAGCAAAGGAATTTAGGGACTTAACCAACATGTCCATCTGATTGCGAAGAAGCAAGAAGAGCTTCTCAGGCTTTATAGACTAATTCGGGTTCGGTGAATGACCCAGTAGACAAAAGACCATGCTTGATTGAATGGTCTTGAGAAAATCAGATTGCCACACTGATGGTTAGAAGGTAAGGTCAGAAAAAAAAAAAGCATCGCCAAAATCAGATGAAGTGAAAGAGTGAAAGCCCGAAGTGACAAAGTGGTAGAGCAAGGACTTTAACCATAACAGCAAAAGTTACAACTCCCAATCTGCGAAGTGAACTAAGAGTTAGGAGGCTTATGTTGTGGGTGAAAATCGGCCTCACAAAAATAGGACAAAGACCCAATAGAAGCCAAGTACGCATTAGAGGATGAGAGTGCGAGGTCCTGACTCGTGTGTTCGACAAATTGCCCTGCTAAGTCCCAGCTCGAGCATAATCTGAGCTCACCCCTCCAGCCTCGAGCCTGACCTCACTGTTCAAATAATAGCAGCGATCTCACACTAGGGATCTCGATTCATGAAGACAAAGCATCGTTCGAGGCCAAAAGCTCCACAAGAAGGAGTTCCAAACAAGCCTGCATCAAGCTTTTATTCTAGCCGATAAGAGGGGCCCACCCTATAGAAAGTAGCTTGCAGGAGCCGGTTTACAATAATTTAAAGAGTCTTATTCATTTATTATTTGATGTAACAAAATTATAACTTGTAATCATTGCATGTAACCTTTCTTCCTCTATAAATAGGAAATCACTATTAGAAATAGGGGAAAGGAGAGGATGAAGTAAAAATAAGCTAAGGCTCTATAAACCTTTAGTCAATTTAATACAACTTCACTCAGGATGTAGGGTCTAGTTTTGTCCAGATTTAGTCGAACCACATTAAAAGCTTTGTGTTTTCTTCTGCTCTTCCTCTTCTTCTAGTCTTCTGCATTCATTTACTGCCTTTGAATCAGATTATAGTTTGAGTCCCAAAAGAACCTCTTTTGTTGGCTGGATTCTGATAGAACCAAAATCCACCGTTAACACTTTTCTTGACCTTCTTGTTAGCAATTTTGGCTATCTTATCTTTGTACTGCTCATTACAATAGTGAGTGATGTCTCTTATTTCTATTAGCATGTCTAGCTCTTCTCTTCTTTTCTCATTTTTTTCCTTTTCATCATGCTCTCTTCGATTCTAGTTCAATTAGGAGCATAGCTAACCTATAAGTAAGCATGAATGAAGTTTCTCTCATAGCCAAATATGGGGTGGCTCCATAAGACCACAGGACACTTGACAACTTCTCTACCCACTTTCCTTTGGTATCATCTAGCCTTTTCTTTCATCTTTCCATGATTATTCTATTTGCTAGCTTTGCTTGCCTATTGGTTTAGGGTTGTTCCACAAATATGAATTTTTGTTTGATTCTTATCCTTCATCAATAGGAATAGGTAAGATGTCCATTTAATTGATAATAGTTCTAAGTCGATCAAGTTTACCTCTGGCAAAGGTCTTTAAAGTTGTTGCTAGCATACTACTTTTCATTGTCAAATATGATTGTTGCAGGGAGGCTGTACCTATTAGGAACTATTAATTGTCTATAATTTGTAAAATAAGGTATTATAAGGAGATCTTACTTATAGATGACAAATTTTCAAATGAATTTTTACACATTATTCAAAGTTATAATTGTGAATGGTTTTGCCTTAACCCATTTCATGAAGTAGTTGATTGCCAACACTATATACTTTAACTGACTAGAAGTAACTAGAAATCACCCTAAGAGGTTAATTCCCCACTGGTCAAATGGTCGTAGGGAGATCAGAGGTATTTGGTTTATTACCAGTTATCTTTGGACCTTAGTGAACTTTTTGAATCTTTCACATCTTTAAACTAATTCAACTGCTTCCTTTTTCATTCTAGGTCATTAATATCCTAATCAAATAGCCTTCAATGTGATAGTAGTATAAGTTAGATGATTCCCACAGATCCCCTTGCAGATTTCCCTTAAGACATAGTTAACCTTATCTAGTCATAGTGATATCAAAGATGGGGGAGCAAAGCTTCTCTTATACAATTATCTATTTTCTAGGAAAAAATAAGTTGACCGTCATTTGACCTTTCTAGTCTCACTTTTTCTTTTAGAAAACATCCATTGGCATCATGCAAGGCATGCTCTACTCTAAACACATTACTTCTTCCATGCAAGGGGTCTACAAGTCTCTTATATTATCATTCGATTACTGACAGCTGCTTTAGCAGTTGCAAGTTTAGTCAGTGTGTTTGCTTAATTATTATCAACTCTAAGGATTCTTGTTAGTTCATATTTTAATTCTTTCAGTAGGCTTCTTGCTATACTGGCATATTTAACTAGCATCATTTATTTAATCTTATATTCCCCTTCTACTTAGGCAATCATCAATTGGGAGTCACTCATAATTCTTACTAATCAAGCACCAACCTCTTTTGCCAACTATAAGCCTGCTATCAGCGTCTCATATTCCACCTGATTATTAGTTGCCTTAAAATTAAACTTTAGTTAGTACTCTAATATTATCCCTACTCTACCACCTTTACTATTTGACAAACCATTAACATATAAGATCCACTCTTGGTCCTTCAAGTTAACCTCCTTTGCTCTAGTCATTTTGACTGCAAAGCCTACCAATGCCTGTGCTTTTACCATTCTTCTTGCCTCATACGTAAGCCCATATTTAGAGAGTTCTACTACCCTTGCCATGACTATCAGGCTTGTGTAGTACCTAATTGATAAGAGCATCCATTCAAACAATAAGCTAATGATTTTGAAAGTAGGGCTTTAATTTTTTGGATGTTGATACTAAAGGAAAGTCAACTTTTCTATCTTTTAATATCCTATCTCTGCCCCCATGCAGCATTTGAAATAAATTGGCTTTTGTTCCCCCTCATTTTCTCAGCTAAGTGTTGAACTTATTACTCTTTTGGTTGCTACAAAGTATAGGTACGGTATTTCACTAAGCTCTGCTCGAGAAAGTATGGGTGGCGTAGCGATGTATCCTCTCAATTCTTTGAAAGCTTTTTGAAATTCATTAATTCATGTAAAGTTTTTAGCATTTTTAAGAAAATTAAAGAAAAAACCATGTTTATCAACTAATTTGGACATAAAGCAAATGACAATAGTGATTCTGCCTTTCAACGCCTAAACTTCCTTGATGTTTGACAGGCTTTTCATGTCGATGATCGCCTAGTACTTAAAGGTATTTGCCTCTCTCCCCTATTTTAAGAAGCATTAAACCAAGAAATTTTCCTACTCTTACCTTGAACATGCATTTCGTAGGATTTAGCCTCATTTGGTGCCTTCTTAAAATGTTGAATGTTTCTTCCAAGTTTGCCTAGTGTTGGCTTATTCTCTTAGACTTGATTAGCCATATTGTCAACATATGCTTCCATATTTCTCCCTATCTTTTCTACAAAGTTTTTGTTCATTATTCTTTGGTAGGTTACTCCTACATTCTTAAGAAAGAATAACATCACCTTGTAACAATATAGCCTTTGATTAGTTATGAATGCAATCTTATCCTTGGGGTGCATTATCAACTGGTTATATCCTATGAATGCATATTTAAAGCCTAAAATCTCACATCACAATCGAAATCCCCTTTGACAAATCACACTCACTTAACAAGAGAAAACAAAGAGTTCAACCACTCTTTCAACCTTAGGTAAGGCTCACCCTAAAAAACCCAGATGTGTTTGAAGGATTTGATAGAAATTTTAAAAAAACTCAACAATTTGGTTTTACAAATTGACGCTTAATAGTTATGGAATCAATCAAATCTAGCTTATTTCAAAGAATTTAGATAAAGAATTGAAGTATAAATGAAAAGAGAATGCTTGCCTCTTAAGAATTAGGGATTTGCTACTGAGAAAATGTGTGAAATGGGTATTTATAGCAAGAGAGTATAGCACTTAGTAAAAATGACCATTATTGCAAAAAATTACCCATGCAATTAGAATTGTGAACTCAAGTTTTGAATTGTGATCAAAATTGAGAGATTCAAATTTGAATGCATAGATTTCAATCATAGAAAGACAATGCAAATTTCAATTCTACTTTTCAAAAACTACAAATGTTTGGTAAGTTTTGGAATTCTTGTAATCAGAATCACAATTAGAATTGGAAAAATTTAGCTTAGAAGGTAATGATTCAAATCATAAAAAACTAGAGCAAAATTCGATTCAAATCGTAGGCTATTGCAAACTTTTGACCAGTCCTAAAATGCTTGCAATTATAATCATAAAAACAAGTGTTAAATCTTGATTCAAATTGCAATGGCAAAAATACTTGCCTTATTTTTGTGATCATGATCGTGAAAGCAATTCAAAAATCTCAAGTAGAATTGCAGGTCTGGAAAATGAAGAATAAATTTTGCAAATTCATTTCAAAGCCAATTTACTACATTCTAAACTTCATAAACCAATCCAAAAACATGATTCCAAATTAAATGAATATGATAAAACATTTAAAAACAAGTTGGAATGTTTTTGGTCAAAATATTTCAAAAGCTTTTTGAGCAAAATCTTGAGGTTAACCTTCCAAAGTGTCACAAATCGGCCTTGTGAATCAATTTAGTACGAAAATATACTCAATTTTGAATGAAACTTGGCATAAAAATCAAACATGAAAAGGAGGCCTTGTGGCTCAAATTTCAGAGTAAATGCACTTGTGGATTTTGTTTTTTCAAATTTTTCATGTTTTAGGGGTATTTGTGTCTTTTTAACATTAATCATTTGTCCAATACAAGTAGAAAAGTACATGGTTGCGATCGTTGCATTTTATCTTCACATCTACATGAGATGGCATATTACAACCCTTAGGAGTTAAGAGAAAATTCCTTATGTTAATTCAAAAAGATAATATATGTTTACTCTTGCTATTTGCGCTTTTTCTTAGAATGCCCTTTAAAGGGGTGCGTCTGGTGACTGAGTGGGCATTCTGGCTTGGGCTAGGGATTAGCGTGTGGAGTTTAGAGATACTCTCCTAACACACTCAAAACTATGTAATGAGGCATATATTAATAAAATGGAGTTGTTCCTCTCCTTATTTTTAAAAAGCCCCTTCTTGATATGCACTAGAGATTTTTCTTATGGCACGTTCTTTGAGACTCGGTATATGCCAATGCTTTGACGACACATTTATGTCAACTCATAGACATGTTTCACATGGGATTTTGATTGTATGGGTGACAAAATCCTTAATGCCCCAAATATCTATCCAAGTGTGGCTCAAATTTATTTGAAGGCTGGAATGTTGGCCAAGAGTTGGCATCATGTGTCACACAGTTTTAGCTAAAGAGCTACCAACCTATGACAGTTGGTATCAGAGCTTGGTTATGCTAGAGAAAGTAAATCGAGTTGGCCATGATTGGGGTAGATTCAAATTGTTGAATGCTTATGGAGCTTGTGAGTGAAGTGGACTCTCATCAACATAGTGAAGAGATGCTGCTAAGGACTTGATCGAGAGGGTCCAAGAAGTTAGAGAAATTAAAGGATAGTGTGCAAGATATTACAATTGAGGGAACATTGATGGTGTATCAAGTGTAAGCATGTGTAGAAGTTGGTTAACTTGGTGTATAGCATAGGACATTAATTATGCACTCATTCATAGTAGGCATTCAAGGGAATGCAAATCACTCGAGAAGTTAAGTGAATTGATAGCTTATTTAACGAGAGGAAGCCCAAGGACAAGCCCAACAAAGTATGGCCACAATAAATAGTTAAGATATCTTGCAGGATGGCACATCTCTTATGATATGCTAATAAGATAAAACTTATTAAAGGAGTCCAAAATCATGTTAGAAGGTATGAATTTTCTCAGAGAAGAAAACCTAGAGGGGACTGAGATAATATAGGAGGGATCCATTGTGCACTATCTATGGATGTAATAAGCAAACTACAGTGTTAATCCATAAGATTTGAGATGAGATGCTAGGGATTTAGCACATCATAATAGCATGACAAGCTACAATGATTCTGACATAGTGAGCTAGAGCTAAATAGTAGTGTAATGGAGTAACGACAAAGACCTCAATGCATAACGGACTAACACTACATAGTCACAAGACAAACTTTACAACAGTGACCATGAGATTCACAATTGCTTATATATAGGTAATGTGAAACTTGAGCTAGAGTAGAGGATACTTGATGCTCAACCTCCATCAAAGCCGATGATGTAGGGGAGCCATCATTAATGATGCCCTTAAAAAAGGAGTCTTCAGAGGGATATCACTTGAGAAAAACTAAGAGAGAGGGCACTGGTCATTGAAAAAGTTGCTATAAGGGCAATGATACTAGCAAGAGCCTGTGAGGCTCACGGGGGTAAGCCAATATAAACTTTGATGAGATAGCACTCAAGTGTACAAATCTAGGAGGGGTCATGAGGATTATGGCGCTAGATAGCATTTACTCTAAAAAGACTATAATGGTCAAATTACCATGTGGGGTAAATTCAGAGAAGGTTAGAAGGATCTAATTAAGTGTGAAAGTTGCGTAGTGGAGGTATAATGGATTGATCAAACCCAACACAAGCAGACTTGTAAATAAGGTACAGGACTTATGAGCAGGCCATGATTTGTGAGCAAGGCATTAAACTTGTGCGTGAACAAAATATAAGACTTGTGTCTCTCACATTAGTGATATAAGATATTAGATGTGGGCTATCTGCCAATAGAGGTTTAAAATACCAAACAAGCACACAAGTTATAGGGGTAGCATATACTTGAGCCATAAAGGTAACAAGTCAAATTGAGAACTACAAAAGTAATGAGTCAAATTGAGAGCTATGCGGGGATAATATGCTTGCAAACTATAAAGGTAGTCATGCAAGCACAAGTTATAGAAGTAATAACCTGAATGCTATAGAGGCAATGGCATAGGTGAAGTTGCAAAGGTGATAAAGTCAGGAGAGCTGGGTAGATAATCACATGTGAGTTTATGTTGGGACAACGAAGTTGAGTCTAGAATACAAAGTCTATAGAGGTAGCATCACTTAAGATACTGAAGTTGCAAAAGTAACTACCTAAAGGTTGTGAGGGAAAACAAATGTTCAATGGCACGCATTCAAGGAGACAAAGCTGAGAGGAAGTCTAAGGAGGAGCTAAGAGCAGCAGACTGACAACAATCCTGAAAGCTATGTCAAGTTGAGAGTGTCATTTATCAAACATCTTGAATGATGTTTGCTTAAAGAGACAAGCAGAGCAGTCGAGGGAGTAGTTCAAGTGGAACAGACTGAAGACCTACATAAAGATTTGAAAAGGTAGTGCTTGAAAAGAGAAACCTTCATGGAAGCTGTGTCAGATTGAAGCATTAATGAGGGCATTAACATTTGAAGTAAGGGAAAATATCACAAGTCAACCTTGTGAACCAATTTGGTAGGTTGGAAAAAATTGGCATAAAAATCAAGCATGAAGAAGAGGTCTTGTTGTGTAAATTTGGGAGCAAATGCACTTGTGAATTATTTTTCTAAATTTTTCCTATTTAAGGGATATTTGTGTCTTTTTAGCATCTATCATTTGTCCAGTACGAGTAGAAAAGTACATAGTTGTGATTCTTGCATTTTTTATTTTCGTGTCCATATGAGATAGCGCATTAGAACCCTTTAAAGTTAGGAGAAGAGTCCTTATGTCATGGAAAAAGTATGTTTACTATTGTCATTTAGCCTTTTACTTAGAATGCTCTTTAAGGGGGCGCATCCTGTGACCTGATGAGCACTGTGACTTGGGCTAGGGATCAGAGTATGGAGTTTAGAAATACTTTCCTAACACACTCAAAACTATGCAATGAGGTATATTCAATAAAATAGAGTTATCCATCTCCTTATTTTTAAAAAGTCCCTTTTTGATATGCACTGGGGGCTTCTTGTGCAGCAAGTTCTTTAAGACTTAGTACGCGCTAATGATTTAACTACACACTTATGTTGGCTTGCGGACATATTGCGCAAAGGATTTTAGTTTTATAGGTGATAAAATCCTCAATGCCTAGAATATCTATCCAAGTGTGGCTCGAATTTATTGGAAGGCTGGCATGTTGGCCAAGAGTTGGCATCATGCACCACACGATTTTGGTTAGAGAGCTACCGGCTCAAGGCACAAAGGTAATTTAAAGAAATGAGCTAAATTTCAATAATGCAATACCTTTATAGAATTATTCTAAACAATACCTAATCTATGTCTTCAATTAAAAGTCCAAGACCTTCCATAAAAGACTGAAAATAAATCAATTCAACTCAATCAAAATCATTTGTTGTCATTAAAATATAAATTTGTTCAATTTATAAAAAAAAAATGGGGTTAAGAATAACATATTTAACCTTAACTTCTAATTATATATAATTGTTTTAGTTAATCAAAATCATTTGTTGTCACCAAAATACAAATTTGTTCAATTTATAAAAAAAAAAAAAAATAGGACTTAAGGATAACATATGTAACCTTAACTTCTAACCATATATAATGGTTTTAGTTATAAATATTGCACTATGTAAGAAAGTTATAAATAATAGAGAAGCTTTTTAAGCTATCTGATATCCCTGAAATACAAAATTTTCAAAAACCATCTTTTTATACATAAATAGTTAATATAAGTATAAAGAAACTCATAAAAATTTTACCTTTGTAAAGTGAAATCTGTATTCTTAATTTCATAATGTATTTACATGCGAAAGCATTTAATTTCTTGCTTCCAAGACACAGAACTTTATATAACCATGAAATGGGAAAAAAAATCAAACTGAAAACTTATAAATGAGATTACCAAATCTAGAACATGCAAATAACTTATGTAAGGTAGAGTTACGTTTAAAAAAATGGCAGGTTCTGAAAGGAGGAGAACATAAACTCCTTAAAGGTAAATCCATAGAAACATGCATGTCGGCACTTTATTTTTGAGATTTTTGTTCTATAGTATTATGTGTTTGAACTTAAATATTATGTATGTTAAGTGACTTTTTAATTTTTTTATAAAAAAAATCCTTAGAAACATAAAGAAAAAAAGAGTTGCAGCCGAATGGCAGGGCAAATCCCACCACAGTAATGCAGTAATTAGTCGTGTAATTTTAGCTGCCAAAGGAGAAGTGCCCTATGATTCAGCTGTTAGAATAAAATTCAATATATGGGGCCACACATGTAAATATTAAAATGTATAGCCATTATTCAATAAGCCTAAATAACGTGGTCTAATTTAGAAATAAAGTTTAAGGCTTGAGGGGTAATTTTGTTATGGGATTAATGTGTAGAGACCAAAGTGATATTTGTAATTTGTTGAGGGGTCAAATTAGAAATATCACATACTTAAGTCTATCAATAGGGGTTATGGTCCCCAAATTGGCCGTATGTATGTTTTGGAATCATTCTTTGAATTCCCTTTCTCAGAGAATCTTTGTGAATTCCCTACGGTAACAATTTAGAAGAGCATACCCATTCAAAATCAATGTTCGTGAATCTAAAGTACAATCAAAAGTAATGGATTCAGGTATGCTTCCGCATTTAGATTCTTTTATATTCTCTCGAATTGTTATAGGATTAGACTATAAACTAAGGATTTGATTGTTAAATAAATGTAACTTGAACAATTGAATCCTACAATTGGTATC
>JANHAO010027530.1:0-10825 GCA_026873985.1 Saraca asoca | reverse complement strand
CGTAAAACATTTACTTATAACACATGCGAGTTTGCCTTCTATATTCGTTTCTTTTTTTTTTCTTTCTTGAAAATACCATTTTTGTCGTTGATGTGGTCATCGAACATAATTGAGTCATATTTAAAGTATTTAGTTTGGAAAATGACTTCTTTTTAGCTAATAATATTTTACTCAAAGACAAAGACAATAATATATACGTTATTTAAATTACATTCGTTTTGTTTTCACATACATAAAAAAATATGCTAATTATTTATAAGTATAAATTGTGTGTTTTCTTTTGCTATATAAAATCAATCTCAAAATAAAATATTTACAAAATTTTAAAAAATATGATTTTTTTTCAAAAGTCACATATCTTTAATAATTTTTTTTAAGTACTAATAGCTTTGACCATCCATGAAAACAAAATCTAAAATAAATATACTGAATTGTGCTAATTATACTTTATTATTCAATATAATAATGGTGGATTTGTGTGACACGATGGTCCAATCCAAATTTTCAATTATGCTTATAAGATAATTCGACCACTTTTGGAGATTCTTGATTTTTCATCATATGATTGTTATGGGTATTTTTTGAATTAGGTGAGATGGACCAGCGAAGGCCCAATAAACTGGATCAGGACACAAGATACGACCCAATATGAGACAGGGTAGCTAAAGCTAGATAGCAGGTCGCATAGCACGAGCTTAAGGCCTCTAACAGGCTGAGATTACAACGAGATTGCCAGGCATAATTGGGAGCAACTAATATCTAATTGACAATTTGGGTACATATCCTACTTGTAAAATCAACCTCCAAAATCTGACAAAAATTAGCCTTGCATTTATTATCTGATGCCAAGCATTTAATGCCAGGTGTGGCTATAATCATAGCTTTACTATGATGAATTATGACTTGTAACCCTCCCTGCTCCTATAAATAGGGAAGGAAAGCCATTACATGGGAGGATAGGAAAAATGCAGGTAGATACTCTACTAAAATAGAGAGAAGAATTTTAAGCATTGTAAACTAAACAGAGAAACCGCTTCTAAGCTAATATAATTACCGTGGACGTAAGGGCCATATAAGTTTTACCTGAACCACGATAAAACCTTGTGTGTTTATCCTGCTCTTCTCTTTCTAGCATTCACTATACACTCATATCTCATGTCTTATACAGCAGCTCTGGTTTAAGAACAACCAGTTGACTGAAATTTGAGCTCTCCGTGTGAATCAAATTTTACTGTCAATATTTTAGCATGTCCGATGGGACTAGATTACTTTTCTGCCTATATACTAATCGAGCATGATGGCAAGAGGAAGAATAACTAGAAGCTCTGGTGCTGTCATTAACCAACCAGGTGATCGTCCAGTACAATAATAGAACATGTTGGAGGAAGAAAGTCCAGTACTAGAAAGTGCCTTTCCTATGCTCACAAAAACTGATCGTGTACAGGTGTTGCACTGACACCAGGAGGCACTTGAACAACAGTGTTAACCTAGGAACACACCCCTGGGGTTCAGAGACAACCTGAAGCTGTGGTAGCTAGAGGGATGAATCCGGAGCTACAAAGAGAAGTGCCTATTCAAGGAGGGAGGCCGATTAGAGAAGGTTCATGACGAGCTATCTTGGTTTCCTCATCTATCTCGTGACCCAAAGCACAAAATCACCAGGATCATGAGCAAGATAGAAACAGATGACCTGAAAGCCCACGCTATGCTAAAGGCTCGGATATGGACTACGTTGACATAAAAAATCAGTGACTAGAAGCACAAGACTTAATGATGGAGGAGTTATTGTCGAGGGTCTGACGACTGGAGAAGTAAACCTCTATCCGAGGTCAGTTAGACAGCTATGAAAAGAGGGCTCCGCTCTCAAAGGAGATTGGGGCAGAACCTTTCCCACAACAATTCAAGGTCCCCACCATTCCATCATATGATGGGAAAAGTGATCCTTACGATCATTTGAATGCCATTAACCTTCGGATGGACCTATAAATGACCATCCCCTTAGTCAAATGCTGAGTTTTTCCAGCTACCCTTGGAGATGTGCCTCGGGCATGGTTCAAGGGCCTTCCGACCTATATTATTAGGAGCTGGGAAGAGTGTGAGAAAAGATTTATTGATCAATATAGAGCTCTAAAGAAATAACTCGTATCATTTTGCCACCTCGCAACAATTTTCCAACGGAGAGACAAGTCATTGAAAGACTACATTGCCAGGTTTTGCGAAGAGGTGAATAACGTAGGAAGCCCTTGGATGATAGCATCCTAACAATAATATCCACCGGTCTCCATAGAGATGAAAAATTATACGAGAGCATCTACAAATCTCCAGTAAGAAATCTAGCAGAATTTTAAGAGTGAGCCACAAAAGAGGTCAGGTGGGAAGAGACCTTCACTTCGAAGAAACCTGGACAAAAAAGCAAGACAGGTGGCTCCACCTTCAATCAAAACAAGAAAGAGAGTAACTGGGAGAAGGGTAAGACAACCTAAAACATTGGCACAGAAGTTCGACTAGCTAAGAAAGCAAGGCAGGAGCAACCTGATCCTCAAGGTCACTATAATAACTATAGCATCCTGTCTGACACTCAGGATAGAATATTCACCATAGAAAGGCATGGAGAGGATTTCAAACATCCAAGGCCCTTGAAAATCCTTCACAAGTACAAGGATGCTAATAGGTTTTGCACCTATCATAATGACATTGGACACAATATCTCAGAATGTAGGTCGCTCAAAGATATGATTGAAGAATTATTCAGAAGAGGTCATCTAGGAGAATACATGGTGTGACATGCAGGACAATGACCTTAGCGACCCTAACCATCAGCCCAGCCATCCTGGTAGGATGAACAGGAGCAACTGGTTATGGTAAGAACTATCCACACCATCCATGGTGGACCGCACATTAAGGGCACTTCACGAGGATCACACGAGCATTATGTGCGGAGTGTGAGCTATGTTTTGTCCATAGACTGCAAGTTAGTAAGACCCACTAAGAGGGCTAAGACTGGGCCAGACTGCATCATCTTCATGGATGATGATGCGTGGGGAATTTAGACAGCTCACAATGATGCTCTTGTCATATGGGCAAAGATCAACAACACTGAAATAAAGAGGATTATGCTAGACACCGGGAGTTCAGTGAATGTCATGTACAAAAAGTGCTTCGAGCAGATGAGACTGAGCGAAAACAACCTAAAGCCTTCACCTGAAGTTCTTTTTGGCTTCACCAGAGATACGATCTTCCTAATTGGGCAAATTAGGCTCCCGATCACTTTGGGAGACTGAAGATGTCAAACCATAGTCCTGGATAATTTCCTGGTCGTTGATTACCACTCAGCCTACAATATAGTATTGCACCAGCCTACAATGAATGACATAGATTTGCTCATGTCACCAAGTCATTAATGGTGTGATTCCCAGCCCCAAATAGAGTTGGGTGCGTGTAAGGAGAGCAATACACAGCTTGATGATGTTATGAAGAGGCAGTAAGAATGGGAGAAAAGCAAAAGAGAGTTAATGTGGTCTCCATCAAAGAACCTCGAGCCTTAAGCATTACGGGACTCAATATTGATCTCGACTAATGTGATCTGGATGTGAAAAAGGAAACTGGACCCGTGGAAGAGCTCTAAGAGATACTAATTAGTGAGATAGATAATAAAGGATGCTTCAAGTTGGGGAAGAATTTACCCCCCGATATGAAAGCTCAGCTGATTGACTTCTTGAAAGTGAATCTAGATGTTTTTGAATGGAACCATGAGGATATGGTGGGGATCAATCCTAAGATTATGTCGCATAAGTTAAATATAGATCCCTTCCACAAACCAGTTTACTAGAAGAAGAGGCCATTGACAGTCGAACAATCCGTAGCTCTTAAAGAAGAAGTGGACAAACTTTTGGCTAACGGATTTATCCGAGAGGCTCACTACCCGACCTGGGTAGAAAATCTAGTCTTAGTCAAGAAAAAAGAATGGAAAATGGAGAACCTGCATGGACTGTATCAATTTAAATAGAGTTTGTTTGAAGGATAGTTTTTTGTTACCCAAAATTGACTAGCTCATTAACGGAACAACTGAACATCAGCTCCTTAGCATTATGGATGCTTACTTAGGGTATAACTAGATACCCATGGAGCCTCAAGATGAAGAACACACCTCATTCATCATAGATTAAGGGCTCTATTGTTATAAGACGATGCCATTCGGATTGAAGAACATAGGTGCGACCTACCAGCAGTTGGTCAACATGATGTTTAAAGAGTAAATTGGGAAAACTATAGATGTCTACGTAGACGATATGCTGGTGATGTCCAAGAAGACCTTGAAACATGTGGAAAATATGAAGGAACTACTTCAAATTTTGAGAAGGTATAAGATGAAACTGAAACCTTTGAATGTGCATTCGGAGTGTCTTCAAGAAAATTTCTTGGGTTTATAGTAAATAGCAATGGAATTGAAGTAAATCCAGAGAAAATTAAGGTACTCATAGATATGAGATCCCCGACTAGGGTTAAAGATGTTCAGAGTTTGACTGGTCGAGTCACTGCTCTTAGCAGATTTATCTCCAAAGCAATGGATAAATGCAAGCCATTTTTCGATATTCTGAGGAAAGCTAAGAAGTTCAAATGGATTGAGGAGTGCAAGACTACCTTCTGACAGTTGAAAGAGTACCTAGGCCAAGCTCCATTGATATCTAAGCCACATGAAGGTGAAAACCTCATTCTCTACCTGGGAGTGTCCTAGCATGCTGTCAGCACAACCCTTATCTGGAAAGAAAATAGGGTCCAACTCCCCATGTATTATGTGAGTAAAAGGTTGATAAATGTCGAAGAGAACTACACACCTATGGAAAAGCTCGTGTATAGTGATCACCTCTAGAAAGTTACGGCCTTACTTTCAGGTGCACACCATTGAGGTGCTCACTCAGTACCCGTTGAAACAAACCTTGTAGAAGATAGACACTTCAGGACACCTACTTAAGTGGGCTATCGAGCTTACCCAGTTTGATATTCATTACAAATCGAGATTGGCGATCAAGGGACAAGCGTTAGTGGACTTCATTGTGGAATTTATTGGGCCAACAGAAAGTGAAATAGAGACTCCAAAAGGCCTATGGTTGGAACTCTTCATAGATGGATCCTCTTATGAGCATAAGGCGGGGGTTAGAGTATTGTTAATTAGCCCAAAAGGACACAAGATCCACTACGCACTGTGATTTGAGTTCCAAGCCACCAATAGCAAAGCAGAATATGAGGCATTGCTTGCAGGACCCCATTTAGCAAAGGAGGTACGAGCTGTGAACTTGAGGATCTTTAGTAACTCGTAACTCATCATTTGTCACATCAAAAGTGAGTACCAAGCAAAGAGATCGAAGATGGCTGCCTACCTACACAAAGTCCAGGAGCTACTTATTAATTTTCAAAGGTACGAGATCAGTCAAGTCCACGAGCTCACAACACACACGTAGACGCATTAGCCCGTTTTGCCATGGCCAAGGATGTAGACTTCCTAGGTGGAGTCCTAGTGGAAACTCTTTGTTCGCCGAGTATTGAACATAAGGACATCCTAATCACAATTATTGTGGCCTAAGACTCATGGATGAGTTCAATTATGAGATATTTGTGAGATGGCGAGCTTCCAAAAAATAAATTATAATCACATTGCATGCGAGCTCGAGTTGCCAGGTACTGCATTGTTGATAATATGCTCTACAGAAGGGGCTTTTCAGCTCCACTCCTCAGATGTATTGATGGAGCTGATTGCAACATTGTCCTTAAAGATATTCATGTTAAGCACTGTGAAAACTATGCTAAAGGGCTATCTCTAGCTCAAAAGGTGGTCTGGTAGGGTTTTTTTTGGCCGACTATGAAAAAGGATGCAATTAGCCTTGTCAAACAATGTGATAAGTGTCAAAGATTCTTTAAAGTTCCTCGAGCTCCTCCAGCTAGTCTTCAGCAGATGGTCGGCTTATGGACCTTCGCAATATGAGGCATCGATCGGATTGGACCTCTTCTACAAGTTGTGGAAACTGTAAGAACGTAGTTGTTGCCGTTGACTATTTTACCAAGTGGGCTGAAGCAAAGGAATTAGCTAAAATCATCTGGAACAATATCATCTATCGATTTAGGATTCCTCAATAGATTGCGACAAATAATGGAACTCAATTTACCAGTAAGCAGTTTATTAATTTCTACAACAACCTAGGGATTGAACAGAGCTTCTCAGCAGTAGACCATCCTCAGGCTAACGGGTAAGTAGAAGTTGTGAACAAAATCATCAAATAGATCTTGAAAATAAAGTTAGAGGCCAAGAAGGGAGCTTGGGTAGATGAACTGCCGAAGGTGCTATGGGCTTACAGAACCACAATTTGTAGTCCTACTAGAGAGACTCCCTTCTCGATGGTATATGGGTTAGAAGCAGTGGTACCTATGGAATACGAAGTAACCTTTCACAGGAGGGAAACTTTCAATCCAAGGAAAAATAATCAACTGCTCAATGCAAGTCTCGATCTCCTTAAAGAACTAAGAGCCATGGCTTGCCTTAGAATTGCAACTTACTAAGAACAAGTTGCAAGGTACTACGATAGGAAGGTTTGAACTCGGAACTACAGGCTAGGTGACCTTGTACTATGGCTCATCCTACCTAGGACCTGAAAACCCAACGAAGGAACCTTGGGTTTGAATTAGGATGGACCATACATAATAAAGAAAAGCCTGGGCAATGGATTATATCACTTGGCCAATATGAATGGAATAGAATTCACTCGGGCGTGGAATGTAGCACACCTCTGATCGTATTATCAATAAAGGCAAAATTAGCCCTATGAGTCTGTATCATTTTTTAAAGATTCTAAATTAAATAAGAATAAAAAAATTCTTTTTATGCTAAGTTTAATGAGCTTTCCAACATGTCATTCCAAAAAAGTTAACCTCATTTAAGCTTAATAAAGGAACTACATTCAAAAGGGACAACCTACCTAACTGTCTCATTAAGTTCAATGCATCACAAACCGCCGAGTGAATATGTTGGCAAGAACATTTGAACATTCAATAGTTATAAAATCCAAATGTTTGTACACAAAGAATAAAAGGGAGGGGGAGCAGAACTATTGAAGTGTTGTCTGAGAAGAAGCCAGAGGACTGGAAGGGTCTTGAGAAGTAGAGGAGTCGATAGCAGGCATAGGTGGATTCTCCATCTCTTGTTCTCTAGGCTCCTCTATGGCTACCTCCTGCATTAGCGAATTGCCCTCAGTCTATTTGTTATCTCTAGCAGAAAGATCACTAACAGTTTCAACATCCGGGGGAGAGGTTGCCTCCGCATCCCTCATAAAGCCCTGAATAATCTCTTCAATCTCTTCACTAAAGAGTGAGAAGTCGAGGTCCGGATGCTTTTGCCACAAGGTATACATGAAACTATCGATGGTCTTGAAAATTGCAGCCTCCTTAGCCCGAGCGACCATGGTTGATATCTCCTCCTTAACCTTAATGGTCTCTTCTTCAACCTGAGCAACCCTTTTGGCAGCCCGCTTGATCTCCTCCTTAGTCTGCTTTGTTTTCTTTTTAGCACGAGCTACCCACTCCCAAGTGGCTTATGCCTACTTCTCAAGAACCTCACCTACCCTCTTTAAAACTACTATTTCCTACCTTTTCTTCAACTCATCAAAAGCCTTGCAAAGTCTTGAAGTCAAACTAGCAATCTTGCGAGCCAAGGTTTCTTCAACTTTAATCCTTGCAGCATCAACATCTTCTAGCTTACTTCTTAGCTTAACTAAACGCTACTGCTAGTTAGTCAATAAGCCTACCTTGCTCATCCTCCCAGCTTAGAATCTCGTCCCTCAGCTTTAATGTCTCCAGCACTCCCTTGGAAAGGACCACACAAAGTCAAGACATGTGTTTAAAAATAAAAAAAGGAGAAAAAGAGAGAGAGCTAAACCAACCGACAAATAGTGACGGGTTAATATTTTTGCCAAGTAACTGCCTCGATTCTCGTCCTGCTCTAGTGATTTTATATGATCCCTCAAAATTTGGTCCATGTTTTTATTAACAAGATCAAAAAGTGCCAACAACTTAGGACCCAAGCCTTTAGACAAATCCTTTGAGGCACCTTCAAACCCTTCCTCCGAACCAATGGCGACCCCTTTCCCCTTGTCGGTCCTTTGTTTCTTGGGAAGAGGTTCTGTAGAAGCTCCTTTTCTATAATCTAGAGACCTTGGAATTTCTCCTTCGATTTCAGCTAGCATCAATTGTGAAACAGGAACTGGGGCAAGCAAGGTCTCCTTTGCAATCGTTAACATGAAAGGTTGACTGATTTGAGCAGAGGGTGGGGGAATAGTGGAAGAGGAGGATTGACTAGATTGAGTAATTGCAAGAGTGGTGGTGTGCCTTGACCTCACTAAAGGTAGGGGTTTGAGAAGGTTGACTCTCCCTATATCGCCTTGTTCACTGAAGTTGGCGGAGAAAGTTCCCTTACCCTGCGAGCTCTGATATCTCAGGAAATGTTAAGAAGCTCAGTATCAAGAATGAGAAAAAGTTCGTCTGCTCACAAATGTTTATTGTTGAACTTCTAGTTGTTCTGCAGGTTGTCAGAGACAACGAATTGGTCAAGCACCTTGATTTGCTCCGTACTCAATTCTGGCCTCTCTTTTCTTGCCCTATTTGCAAAGAATACAACAAAAGTTAGATTTGAACCAAAATAGAAGATAAGATTAGCCGGAACACCTTCAGCTCGCTCACCTGGGTTCAAAACAAATGAGAAATTTTGAAGATGATGCAATGATAGACAGGAGACATAAAACCAATGGGTCTTATAAGGACCCACATTGGATTTTCCTTTGGTGTCCCTGTGAAGTAAGACCCTCTTGTATTTAGTAGGATGGGCCGAAAGGTAGTAAACCTCCTCCCGCTATCTGATAGTCTTAATGCTATAGAGGTGGCAAAAGACTTTAGCAGGGAGAGGAAGGAGGTTGTTCTCAACGTGAACCAGCATTAGGAAAGTTAGAGTGGAGTACACGTTAGGGGTTAGTTGAGCGAGAGCAAGTTTCAACTCATTCAAAAGGTCAACTATGTACAGAGGGACCGAGAACCTAAAACCTGTGTTGAGGTGATGAACACTTATTACCACAAACCTCTCAGGAGAATGGGCAGCGTGGTCGCTGCGGGATGGCACCATAACATGGCAACCTTTCGAGAAAAAGTATGCTTTGACAATTTCTCCTAACTCTTTGAATCTGATGTTGGAAGGGTAACAAGTGAAAGGGGAATGAACTCCAGACCCCTCTGGCCCAAGCACGCTATGAACTGCCTTGTAACCTCGCCACTCTAGGAGGTCACACCCTCAATTATACGGAGTCCTTCTAAACTCTCCTCAGACTTAGTATCCTCATTAACTATTAAATGGCAACGGTGTCTATAAGGTGGAAACATCTACATAGAGGAAACAGAAAGTTATTAAATCGCTAAGCATAGACTAATCTCTAACCTAAAACGGTTTATCCTAAAAGGAAGGTCACTACCACCTCAGGCTGTCTAGACCCAAAAAAATATATAAAGAGTATTTTTGCTACTAAGTTGATGAAACCCAAAAAATTAGTCGAAGACGCCGCCACTGCCAAAAACCTTAACATCTACCGGTAAACAAATCGAATATAGCTAAAACAAAAATATATGAAAAGATAGCCTGCATTCCAACTTTCGTCCATGATGAACATATCCCCAAAGACCTTGAAACCAAGACATAGAAATAAAAGGCTAGGGACAGAGACTTACCATGCCAAATAGGGAAAATATCTGATGTGTGAATGGAACTAGTACCTAGCAATCAGAGCTTGGCCCGACAAATGTAGAAAGCTAGAATGAGGCCGAGAATGATAGATAGCAGTGAGCAATCACAGAACTTACAAAAAAAGTAGCAAGGAAGAGTTTAGGTGAAACAAATTTCAAATGACAGATGAAATGAGGGGAAGGAGCTTCCCAGGTCTAGCACATGATAGAATTTAAGTCAGACACACCTACAGGAGACAATAATCATTACAGTAACTGCGAAAATCGAAGAATCAAGCGTGAAATACATGTGTTAAACTATCCACTGGATCGCAGATCGCAACGAACAAACTACAATTTTGACCTTTTTCCGACCTAACGTTCACAGTTTTCATGCAACCTAATGCTCATAGCTCCCAAATGATCTGTACCTGATAAACAAGCAAAATACACATTATGATGATGATCATTACCTCTTGATTTATTATTAATTTGTGATTTTTCTATCCTTTTGTTTTACTTTTGTGTCTTTGTTCTTCAGTACTATCGTGTCTTTTATTTTTCTTTGTAGGTAAGTAAAAAGGCTTGGAAAGATGAATGAAAGCAAGAGTTCGAAGCACACTTGGATTAATAAGAAGCTAAGGAAGAATATGTGAAAAGTTTAAGTCGAAACTACATTGAAACTGAAGAAAATCAAGAGGCCAGCACAGAACATGGCTATGTTCTGTGCAACATGGCCATGTTTTGTGCAAAATCAGCAAAACTTCTAGAAATCATACGGAATCATCTAGCCCGAAACACGGCCAGCCCAGGTCCCAAAGCACGACCGTGTTCTGTGTCCTGTTAAGTTATAAAAGGACATTCTAAAGGCTTTCCAAGCCATTCTCAGCCATCCTAAGGCATTCTTAGTCATATCGAGGATCATTAGATAGTTTTAGGATTCCTTGTTTGGTTTCTTATTCTTCTTTTGTTCTTTAAAGTTCTTGCAAATTTTACTTTCTTTTCATCTATTTATAGCTTTCAATCTTTTTCTTTTCTTCAGTTTGTTAAACATTATGCAGTTCTTTACATTAAT
>JANHAO010027529.1:0-10824 GCA_026873985.1 Saraca asoca | reverse complement strand
CATATCATCACAACTTAAGGTTATAATTTTGGAAGGTAATATTAGATATGATTGCATGGGCTCATATATTAATCATCTGAAAGGTATTGACATTTAATTTTTTGCTTAGCAAGTATTGTCCAAGAGATCACACTTTGCAAGAAGCATAATGATTTGGAGCATTCTCTTTCTTAATTTTTTGCTTAGCAAGTATTGTCCAAGCAAATTTTAAGAAGTCACATTTTTTTCTCTTTAGAAAAACCATGTCTCAATCCAAGTTATGGCTTTATTTATTGAATGTTAAATGATGTGAATTTTATTGCATCAAATTATAATTTTTTAAAATAAAAATTCAACAAAAGTACGAAAATTAAAATTAAATTTTTGTTATAAATCCATTGACTAATGGATGGCTCACTTTTCCTTACTTGTACATTCTACGTAATCTTTTTTTAGTACTCTACTATCATACTTAATCTTATAATATTTAGTTATATGACTTTTTTTATAGTTTTAAACCAATAAACAAGACTCATGTTTCCTTATATATAGCTCGGTAAAAAATAAAAAGAAAGAAAGATTTATATTCCTTTTTACGTTCTCTCTATTATAAGATTTTTGTATTCCATGTCTTTTTCAATTTTATAATACATTATCAATATGAATCTTTACTATCTTGATATTTATTTTTGTGAGAAGAAAAGCTTAAAAGAAGAGTTACTCAAACTAGAGCCTTGATTCACAATGTAATACTAGCTAGAAGCAACCTCTTGTTGGCCTTCACATGCAGTAGCGATGACGATGACTAATTTCGTCGATATCTACTTGAACCACAACTCAATTTACCAGTAAGTCCTATAAAAAAATTCTTTTTTTTTTTACTCATAAGTAATCGTTTAGATAACAGTTTTTGCCATGATGATTTCTTGTTCACATATTAGTATTATTATTATTATTATAAATCACCACATGGATAAAAATTCCTATCATGATGGTTATAATCATTATTATTATTATTTTTATGGTGATGATATGATTTCTTTATTTTTAATGGATGATAGGTGCGAAGTGCGTTAGCATTCGTTTCTTTCGGAATTTGTACTCTTTTTATTATAGAACTTTTGGAAAAATTGCTTTCTATATACATATTGAACAATTAAAATGTGTGCTTGTAATCACTTCCATGATTCATAACATAATGTAGAAAGTGATCATGAGACTTATGAATACTTGCTATATATCAAAAATCTTAAAGTTAATTTTAATTTTGATTTCTAGTAAAAAGATGTTGTTCTTATACTCTTTGGATTCAAGAAAGTTTCTATTCTAGAGGTTTTTTTTTTTATTTGATAAGATGTTATCTTTGAAATCCTTAATTATTTTTAATTGAGAGAATATATTTTATAAATACAATGATTACAATAATTAAAATTATAATTCTTTTCTATGTAATCAATTGGAAACCATCCCTAGTGTCACAGGCTAGTAATTCTCTAACCAAAATCGTGCGACGTATGTCACCAACTCTTGGCCAACATGCTAGTCTTCCAATAAATTTGAGTTACACTTGAATAAATAATCGAGGCATTGAGGATTTTGTCACCCATACAATCAAAATCTCATGTGTAACATATCTATAAGTAAATACGAGCGTGTAGTCAAAGCATTAGTATATATCAAGTTGCAAAGAATATGTCAGACAATAAACCTCTAATACATATCGAGAATGAACTTTTTAAAAATAAGGAGAGAGACAACTCTATTTTATTAATATATGTCTCATTACATAATTTAGAGTATGTAAATGGAGTCTGTATGCTCCACACTCTGGTCCTTAACCCAGGCCACAATGCCTACCCTGGGACACTGAACGTACCCTCTTAAAAAGCATTTTAAACAAAAGTCCTATTAGCAAGAATAAACATACTTTTTTTTCAGTTGATATAAGGACTTTTCTCTTAGCTTCTAAGGATTCTAATGGACAATTTTATATAAACGCGAAGATAAAAATGTAAGAATTGCAACCATATACTTTTCTACTCGTACTGGATAAATGATCGATGTTAAAAAGATATAGATCCTCCCAAAATGAGAAAAATTCAAAAAAATAATTTGCAAGTGCATTTCTTCCAAATTCACACCACGAGGCTTCCTCTTCATACTTGATATTTACGCCAAGTTTAGTCTAAAATCAAGCATATTTGCCTATTAAGTTGGTTCACAAGATCAACTTGTGACATTTTCCCCCACTTCAAATGTCAATGTCCTCATTGACGCCTCAATCTGACATAGTTTTCATGAAGGTTTCTCCCTTCGAGCACTACCTTCTCAAATCTTCTATGGGCCTTCAGCTTATTCCACTCGAACTACTCCCTCAACCACTCCTTGCTTGTCTCTTTGAGCTAACATAATTCGAGAGGCTTTGATGAATGGAACCCTCAACCTAACATAACTTTCAAGATCATCATCAGTCTACTACTCCTTAACTCCTCCCTAGACTTCCTCTCGGCTTTGTCTCCTTGAACTTGCACCATTACACATTTCTTCCCCCACAAACTTTTGATAGTTACCTCCATAATTTTAGGATTTTTGGCTTTGTTGCCTTTACAGACTTTGTGTTCTACATCTATAAATTCAACTTCATTGTCCTAACATAAACTCACATGTCACTATCTCGACAACTTTCTTAACTCTATCGCCTCTGCAAATTCATCTATCCCATTGTTTTTGCAACATTCGGGTTATTATCTCTGTAACTTGTGCTTGCTTCCTTATTTTTGTAGCTTCCATGCATGCTATCCCACATAACTCTTGATTTAACTCACCACGATTGTAGCTTAAGCATGTGCTACCTCTATAGTTTGTATGCTTACTTGGTATTTCAAACATCTACTAACAGATAACCCTACATCTAATGTCTCATACCACCGATCCCATATCTTGTTCATGCGCAAATCCCATACCATGCTCACAAAACATGGCTTACTTGCAAGTCTTGCTTATAAGTCTACTTATGTTAGGTTCGATCAATATACTATACTTTCACTACACTAGTTTCACACTTGATTGGATCCTCCCAACTCTAAATTTACACCCTCGTGGTATCTCTCGACCATCATATGGTCCTCACAACCCCTCATAGGTTTGTACGCTCAAATGTTATCTCGCCAAAGTTAATACTGGCTCATTTCCTGTGACCTTTATAACCACTCACTAATATCATTGCCCTTATAGCAACTTATTCGATTATCAGCGCCCTTTCTTGGCATTTCTCGAGTGACATCCCTCGGAGACTCCTTCTTCAAGGGCATCCTCCCAATGGCTCCCTCACATCAATGGCTTTGATGGAAGTTGAGCATCTAGCATCCTTCACTCTAGCTTAAGTTTCACTTTGCTTGTGCGTAAGCAATTATGAATCTCATGGTCATTGCCGCAAAGTTTGTCTTGCGACTATGTAGTGCTAGTCCATTACGCCTTGAGGTTATTGTTGCTATTCCATTACATGACTATGTAGCTTTAGCTCACTACGAAAGTATCATTGTTATTTGTCATGCGACTATAATGTGCTAGCTCCTCTAGCATCTCATCTTGAATCTTATGGATAAGCATTACAGCTCGTTATTTACATCCATAAATAGTGCACAATAGATCCATCTAGGATCGTCTCACTCCCATCTAGGTTTACTCTTCCGAGTAAAATTCATATCCTTTGACATGATTTTAGACTCCTCTAATAGGATTTGTCTGCTCAACACATTACAAGAGATGTGTCATCCATCAAGATGTCTTAACTGTTATTGTGGCCATGCCTCGTTGAGCTTCTATTTTGGGGTTTCCTCCTGCTAAATAAATTATCAAATCACCTACTATCTCGAGTGGTTTTGCATTCTCACAAATGCCTACTATGAATAAGCACATAATTAATGTACCATACTGCACAGTAAGTCCATGAACTTTTACACATGCTTGCACTTGATGCATCATTAACATTCCCACGAATGTAATATCTTGCACACAAGCCTTTGAATTGCTCCAATCTCTTGCACTCTCCTCAGTCAAGTCCTTAGTAATATTTCTTCCTATTCCCTACGAGTGTTTGCTACACTCACAAGCTCCATAAGCTTTCGACAAACAGAATCAACCCCAATCATGAGCATGTAGTTAAAGCATTAACACATATCAAGTCTCAGAGAACGTGCCATATAATAAGCCTTCAGTACATATCAATAAAAGACTTTTTTAAAAATAAGGAGAGGGATAACTTTATTTTATTAATATATGCCTCATTATATAGTTTAGAGTGTATAGAGGGAGTCCTTATGCTCCACACTCGGATTCCTAACTTGAGTCACAATGCCCACCTCGGTCATCGGGCATGCCTCCTTAAAAAGCATTCTAAGCAAAGTCTTGTTGACAAGAGTAAGCATACTTTGTCCTAGGCTTTACTATTTCCCACAAGTGTCTGCTTCACTCACAAGCTCTATATGCTTTCAACAAGCCAAATCAGCCCCAATCATGAGCGTGTAGTTGAAGTATTATTGATGGTAAAATCTAGTAAGCCCGAATTTCAATTAACCAAAAAAGTTCTTGAGCCCCAAACTGTAATTTGGTTAGGCATGAATGAAAGATGAAGAGATGGAGAAGAAGAACGGTGAGGGCAGAAAGGATTTTTTAATATGGTTGGGTTAAAATCCTATGGTTGGATTCCTATGTCCACGGTGATAATCTTATTTCTAGGAATAATTTCGCAAAGTTAGAATATGTATTTTTCAATATGCCTTACAATGATCTCCCCCCCTCCTATTTATAAAGATTGGGAGGTTACAAATGTAATTTAGTAAGTTGTAAATCTGTTACATCAAATAATAACTGCTTTTGATAGTCTAGACTCCTATAATCTGATTCCTACAAACTGCTTTCTACGAGTGGACTGCTGCAAGTTAGGTCCGTGATTGGATGGCTTCTAGGTCTAATCACGATGTGCTCCTAGCCAAGCTTGCATTTGGTGGTGCAAGCTCGCAAGGTGGCCATACGAGCTGGGGCCCGTCTCTAACAAGCTGAGGCTACTGCCTTCGCCTGGTCTTTTATTCTGAGCTCGCGGTTGTTGATTTGGTGTCTGTGCTTAGCAACCCTCGACCTTCATGCGAGCTGAGCTTTTTCATTTAGACTTGCCTGCTGCTGGGCTTTTGCCGCTCCATTCTACATAAAACTAGAAAATAACTATAACATCAGTCCCTAACTCTCAATCTGTTTTACGGGCTGGGAGTGAAACGGACTGAGAGTTGTAATTTATTGGCAAAAGCCTTATTCGTCGATTGCCGTGTAGTCAAATTCTTTATGTTCAGTTTGTCATTTCATCTTCCCTAGGCCATACTTCTTATTATACGTGTTTTGTAACCATTAGCATATCAACCTTATTTTCTTCCAAGCCATTTAATGAAGAACAGCTGGATATCTTCTAGTCTTTTCGGTAAGGCCAGACTAGTCTATTTAAGGCATGGGAAATCCTTCTCCCTTCTTCTTAGAATGACCTGATGAGTGCTTTAACTAAGCCCCCTATCTTCCCGATGGTCTAGTTTTTTTATGAGGCGTATATGGCCTGTTATATAGGAAGCCTTTATGGGCAACTCTTCTTTGAAGATTCTGGAAGATCTTGCGTAGATCTTGGATTATTTTCGCATTGTTACATCATCAGATTCAGCCTTTCCAACCGTGTTCTTTTGCTTCTTTTGAATTCTCAGTGCTGGGGATGAGGCAGCTAATGAAGAACTTTTAGCTGAGAAAGACGACAAGAAGAAAATTGAGGAGTTAGTGTGCTCGTCAGTCCCTTTTGATTAGAATTCAACTCTTAAGGGCTAGCCTTCTTTTTGGTAGCTGATAGCCATAGGCTTATCCTGATTTGTATTTCAAATTTTCTTATGTAAATTTACCTCATTAAATGAGGTCTTCAATGAATTAGCTTTCTTTATGATTATTGAATGTTGTATTAGATGTTCTATATATCATAGATGTTGCCTAAAAGATGGTAATCTCATTACCGAGGTGGCAATCTTGTCACCTAAAAGATGGTAATCTCGTTATCGGGATGGCAATCTTTTTGCCTAAAAGATGGTAATCTCATTACTAGGGTGGCAATCTTGTTGCCTGAACTTTGTTAGCTCCCCGAATGACTTGCCTTTTTGCATATATTTAGCTGAAAAATTCAATCAAAAGTTAGTGCAGAAATTCAAAACACTATCATTAATTTCTGCATTACATTACAAAATTAATAAATGGTCCTCATTACTAGTGCTTGCTCTTGATCAGGATCTCATTGGGATTGCTGAGGTCGCTGGTCAGAGGGTCAAACCATGTAGTCTTGCAAGCGACCTCTTTTGATGAGGCCCTTTATGGCATCCTTGAGTGCCCCACATTCTGAGGTGTTATGCCCGACCTCGTTGTGATAGGTGCAAAACCTGTTTCTGCTACTCCTGCACTTGTTAGGAGTCATTAAGGATGAAGGCTTCCTGAAGTCTTCTCTACCTCTTTTTACTGCGAAGATCCTATCTTGAGTGTCAGACAAGATGCTGTAGCTTTCATGGCAACCTTGATGCTGAAGTCGCAGAGTTCTTTCCTTCTTCACGAGCTAGACATTGGAGTTAGTCTTCTGACCATCCCCGCTACTCTAGTCATTGCTCTTCTTCTTGGCACTGCTCACCTAATCAAATTTCTTAGGGCCAAAGGTTTCTTCCCACTTGATTTGCTTGGCAGCCTAATCATAGAATTCAACTAGATCTCTCACTGGGAACTTCTATAGGCTTTTATACAGCTTTCCATTTTTGTGAAGTCCCACTGAGATAGCCGTCAAGATATTTTCCTTTAAAGGATTCTCTACGAAATTGACTTCGTGCCTGAACCTAGTTATATAGTTTTTCAGTGATTCGTGCTTATGCTGGAAGATCATCACAAGATGGCAAGGTGGTGCAAGTTGCTTCTTCAAAGCTCGACACTGATTAGTGAACTTCCTCTGACACTCTTCCTAATTGGTAACACTGCGAGCTAGGAGACTTTTGAATCAAGCTCAAGGTATGCCTCCTAATGTAGCTGGAAAGACACGATATTTAACTAAAGGATTGGCTGTTTGGAAATCTATCTAGACATTGAATGCATCTAGATGGTCATATGGGTCGCTATCCCTATCGTACAGTGGAATTGTGAGAATTTTGAGTTTGAGTGGGAGGGACTTTGTTTCAATCTCTTTAGAGAATGGCAAGCTCTCCTCGTAGCAAGCTTGATCATCTCGAGCTTGGGGGCACTCCTCTAGCTGCTTTATCCTTTGAAGCACTTCTTTCATCATCGAGTCCTACTTTTCGGATTGTTGACTGGAAGATTGTTGACTTTTTTTTCCTTAGTCGCGAGAGTAGTGACCTGAGATGTGGCCTTGGTCAGTTTTGTTCAAGCTTTTGACTTGATGCGAGCTCCCAGGCCGCTGACCATCATGACCTCCACGAGCCTGATGGACTTCTGACCTTGTTCATTGACTTGTGGAACGAGTTAAGTTAAAATGCTGAGTTATTTGTTTAATCGACCTTCCTTCTTCAGCTCCTTTGCGTGACTGTTGGAATTGAGTAGTGATCTCAACTTGCTTTTACACACCTAAGGTTTGTGCCTGTGCCAACACCTTAAATGTCTCAGCTATTTCTCTGACCATATTTTCCAATACTTCTTAACATCGGCGCCATGTTTGCATTTCATCAGCCTCAAGGACAATAACAGCAGGTTGGCGGTGAGCCAAAGGGGCAAACCATCGGTAACTCTGATGGTAGAAGTACTTGCTGCATGATCCTCTAGCTAGTTGTTGACAGTGTTTAACTTCCTGATGGTTCTTCCTTAGCCATTGTAGCTGAGCAAAAAAGTAACCACAAAACAAATGGGCCCTCCTTTTAGCACCAAAATATTGATGGTGAAATCTGATAAGCCTGGATTTCAATCAATCAGGAAAGTTCTTGAGCCCCAAACTACAATTTGGTTAGGCGTGAATGAAAAATGAAGAGATGGAGAGGAAAAATAGCAAGGGCAAAGAGGATTTTTTAACGTGGTTCAGCTCAAATTCTTTGGTTGGATTCCTATGTCTACGGCAATGATCTTATTTCTAGGAATATTGGTTGAGTTATAGTATGTGTTTTCCAGCATGCCTTACAATGATCTCCTCCCTCCTATTTATAGATATTGGGAGATTACAGATGTAATTTAACAAGTTGTAAATCTATTACATCAAATAATAAATACTTTTGATAGTCTAGACTCTTGCAATCTGGCTCCTATAGACTATTTTCTATGAGTGGGCTTGTGCAAGTTGGGTTTATGATTGGATGTCTTCCAAATTTGATCACGACGTGCTCCTAATTAAGTGAGTTGCTGCGTTTCGCAAGCTAGAGCTCTTGTCCTAGGGTCGTTGCTAACCTTTGACAAGTGATATTGAGCTTGCATTTGGTGGTGCGAGTTCGCGAGGTGGCCACACAAGCTGGGGCCCGTCTCTAACGAGCCGGGGCTGCTGTCTTCACTTGGTCCTTCATTTTGAGCTCACGATTGCCAATTCAGTGCCTGTGCTTAGTGACCTCGACCTCCAGGTGAGCTAGGCTTTTTCATTTGGACTTGCCTACTGTTGGGCTTTTGTTGGTCCATTCTACATAGAACCAGAAAATGCTTATAACAAATATTAACATTTATCAAGTATTAAAGAACATTCCACAAAATAAGCCTCTAGTGCGTATCAAGAAGGAACTTTTTGAATAGAAGGAGATAGATAACTCCATTTTATTAATATATGCATCATTATATAATTTAGAGTGTATAGGGAGAGTCTATGCTTCACACTCTGATTCCTAGCTCGAGCCACAATGCCCACCTCAAGACACTGAATGTACCTCCCTTAAAGAGCATTTTAAGCAAAAGCTCAATTGGCAAGAGTAAATATACTTTTTTCCTAATTGGCATAAGGATTTTTTTCCTAACTCCTAAAGGTTCTAATGCGCTATCTTATATAAATGCAAAGATAAAAATGCAAGGATTACAATCATGTACTTTTCTACTCATACTAGATAAATGATTCATGTTAAAAAGATATAAATACCCCCAAAATAAGAAAAATTTGAAAAAATAATTTATAAATACATTTGCTTCCAAATTCGCATCACAAAGCCTTCTCTTCATACTTGATTTTTAAACCAAGTTTTATTTAAAACTGAGTATGTTTTCCTAGCAAATTGATTCATAAGACCAACTTGTGATGTCTAGGTATATACTGCTATTTTATTTATCATTTATTAACTTTTACTCTTTCTTATTATAATATCATTATATCATCTATTTGTTTCTTAATATTTTAAATCAATCTTCATATTGTTCTTTAATTTGAAAGGTATGTTTTTAGCAGTTAATGAATGTTATGTAGTTTGTTTTTGTTGTTGGAAAATGTAAATTTAAGCATTTATTATAATGAACGATCAAAGATTATTATAATGAATTATACATGGGTTTTTTGTTTAACAGTTATAAATATGATTTTGGCTATGCTTTCCTTAGCTAGTCCTTGAATTTTTCATGTTTTATAGTTCATTCCCATAGTGGTTAATGATGCCTCTTTTTTTTTTAGGTGTTATATTGCATGTTTTCAAGTTATGGGTTCTTATGATATTGTTTTATGTCTAATTAAAATTATTTTATAATTTTTTATCAAACCTAATGGTTAAAAGTCACAATATTTTCTCTTGTTTCCTAAGAGAAAAGAAATAGTTTAAAGCATTGGAAAAAAATGTGAGTATTTATATTGTAAATATCTCGTATTATTCTGATTATTGATAGAGTTTACAAAATTTATAAAGAATGTTTACTTAATTAAAATTCTTGACTAAAATTTGATTAATTGGTTTTTTTGGAATCTAATATTTTTACAAATAATTCAACATGCACAATATGAGATATTGGGTGCATATAAGATTCCTTATCCCAAAGCTCTTTGAAAATTTAGTAACATATCAAGACACGAATTGAAAGGAAAAAATTTAAATTAAGCTCTTCAATCATTTTTTATTTTTAATTTTGAATATTATTAGTTTTTGATATTGTATAGTTTCTTCTTTTTTTACTTCATTTTGTTAATCCTCGTGAAAGAATATATTATATCATTTTCATGTTTCAAATATATTTCTAAAGTAACAATACGAAAGAAAAATAAACTTCAAAATATTCTGAATTACTTTCATATCTTATTTGTCTTAAAGTGCCAATAAGAAGAGGTATAAAATATTCTATTTTTTGTATTTGTGATTACATATAAAATAAAATATTGATTAAAATTAAGATATTCTTAAAAGCTTATAACTCATTCTTTGAAGTAAATGTAATAACATTTGAAGAATTTTGATACTTAATTTTCTAAAGTAAATGTCTTGTCTATATAAAATTTTGATAATGCATAACTTGAAGTTAATACTATAGTTTATAAAGATTTTGATGTTCATTTAAAGTATTTTTATATTCTATTTCTTGGAGTGAACATAATGGGAGATAAAGAGTTTTTTACTATAAATAAAGCCCAAATAAATATTCCAATCAAGACTATTATTAGAATACATCTTACCACTTGAAATGGAAGAATGATGAAGAGAAAAACCCTTCATATTATTTTGATTCTTTTCATCTATTTCTCTAATATTCTAAATAATGCTTATACATGTGAGACATAAAACAAAAATTGCTCATGTACTTTCCATACATTTAAAAATCTTGTAGAAATTTGTATTTTCTCTTATTGTGTACAATATTTCTCATATTAAAACAAAGTTATAATACATTAGAAGGTCA
>JANHAO010027528.1:0-10825 GCA_026873985.1 Saraca asoca | reverse complement strand
AAGCAATATAAGATGAATAATTAACCTTTATTATCAAATCAATACAAAATGTACAGTCATAGATACAATAGAGCTCAATCACATTAGCCCTAGGGCACCTATCAGAGCAATAAGTAGGTCCTTGTAAGGGTACTATTTCCAAAGCCAAAGGTTGGCCTTCAGCAATGGGGGTTGTGTTCACTTCAAGGTCAAGAGAGACTTCCTCGTCGTCAAATGGTAGCCACCTGAGGATGGGCTCCATTATCCTATCGTAATCTACAAAATTGGTTGGAATAGCTAGGATTACTAGACAGATGCTTATCTCTCTAGTAACTTCAGTGCCTTTGGCTAGAGCGAGCTTATGAAAGCAGAGGAGGTCCTCATTGAAATGAAAATCATTCTCGAGGTTGTCTAAGGCAGCAAATTGATCCAAAACCTCTAGCTCTTCAGCTCGCAGAGTTGGTTTCCTACTAGTCCCATCTGTAAGATAGAGCAAGTTAGAATCAGAGATCAATGAAGATAAATTGTTAAGCTCGCGACTCTATGCTCACTTATAAGGAGTAATGGCAAATCTATAGTTTTTGAGATCGTGTAAGGAAGGACAAGAGATGTAAAACCAACGAGTCTTATAGTGTCCTACATTAGATTTCCCCTTAGCGTCTCCTTGTGGCAAGATCTTCTTGTGTGCCATCGGCCTAGCAGTGAGATAGTAGATCCTGTCTGATGAGCTCGCACACCTGAGGCTAAATAAGTAGCACAGAACCTCAACCGATGATGGAGGGAGACCGTTGCCAAAATAGATCAACGCTAAAAAGATAAACTGGGTGTAAGAGTTTGGGGTGAGCTAGGTCGGACTAAGTTTCACTTTATTCAGAAAATTGATAATGAAAGGGTGTACTAGAAACCTAAACCCCACAACGAGGTGCAGAAAACTAATAGCGATGAACCTTGTAGCCGGGTAGGCTGCATAATCATCTGGAGAGGGTGTCATGAGATTGTATCCCCTGGGGATTCATTATGATCGGATTGTGGCCTAAAGGTCATGGTAACATACTGATGAAACATGCCTACTAAACACATGGTGATCTGAAGGTCGTAGATCTGTAATAGCCTTATGGCCCCTAGAAGGATCTAGATGAGTGATGAAGTCCTTAGTAACCTCGCCACCCCTCGAAGTCATTTCATGGCTACACTACATCGGCTCAGCACCTCGACTCAATGAATCGGGTTTATCATCTCCAGTTTAATGACAGTGGTGTCCATGACCTACGCCCATCTATATGAAAAAAAAAAAGAAAAAAAGGGACTGATCAAGTCGCTATGAGTAGACCCTATCAAAAAGCTAAGACTAATAACTTCCTATGCAGTAGGCCATGAATACCCCAAACCACTCACTCACAACTTAAACTATAGCAAACAAAATCCCTAAACAGTCAAATCACAGAATCCAAATAGTATACACTAGACTCAAAATGGTAACCGGAAAACCTAGAGTCTGCTAATGGAACCAACCAAATGAACCAAACCAGATAGAAAAGAAATTCATAAATAATCAGTCTCATCTAGCACCCTCATTTCTCAAACATCAGCAGACAAACATGCCTTACAAATTATGGAGTAAGGAAATCCAGAAACAGCAAAGTGAAAGAAGACTTACCATAGCTAAGTGAAGTATAAGGACCAAGATTGCACATGAGAATGCTTTTCCGGTAGGTGGGAACTTAGATGACACCAGCGGCACTGGAGAATAGAACATGGTTATATCAATTAGCAAAGGAAACGTGCCGAGAGAGCTTTGGAACTTTAAGTTTCAAATGGTAAATGACAGGGAAGAGAAAAGCCCCTTCAGCTTGTAAAGCACATGGTATCACCGTTGGATCTGGTAACCTATCAACTACCCATGATTTGATGGCTCAGCGAACGATAGCAGCTGGCTGACAGCAGTAGCACGCATATGCACCTAAGGTAAGAGTAATCATGATAGCCTAGCTACAGAAATTGAAAAGTCACCTACAGAGCAAGTGGAAGCATGTCAAGTGAATCATGAAGCTATAGCTCATGAGCAACAGGCCATGACCCTCGACTCTAAGACTCCACATCCAAGAAATACCTCAAGCATCAAACTCTTGCACAAAAAAAACTTAAATCTCTCGTCCAAGGAGTGCTAGCCATGCACCAAACCCTTACGTGAGTCACGTCCAAGAAGTGCCTCAAGTACTAAACTCTTGCATGAGGAAAACTTAAATCTCGCATCCAAGGAGTGCTAGCCATACACCAAACCCTTGCGAAGTGCCTTAAGCACCAAACTTTTGCACTAGGAAAACTTAAATCTCGCATCCAAGGAGTGCTAGCTATGCACCAAACCCTTGTACGAGTTACATCTAAGAAATGCCTCAAGTACCAAACTCTTACATGGGTGACTTAAATCTCACATCAAAGGAGTGCTTGCCATGCACCAAACCCTTGCGCGAGCCATGTCTAAGAAGTGCCTCAAGCACCAAACTCTTGCACAGGTAACTTAAATCTCACGTCCAAGAAGTGCTGGCCATGCACCAAACTCTTGCGTGAGCCATGTCCAAGAAGTGCCTCAAGCACCAAACTCTTGCACAGGTAACTTAAATCTCACGTCCAAGAAGTGCTGGCCAGGCACCAAACTCTTGCATGAGCCATGTCCAAGAAGTGCCTCAAGTACCAAACTCTTGCACAAGTGACTTAAATCTCGCATCTAAGAAGTGCTAGTCATGCACCAAACTCTTGCGCGAGCCACATCCAAGAAGTGCCTTTAGCACCAAACACTTGCGTGGGCAAAACTTGATCCACATCTAAGAAGTGCCATTAATACCAAACTTTTGCATGGATTGAGGTGTTTTTATATAGCTAGAAAGGATCTTGTGTCCAAGAAGTGTTTAAGCACCAAACTCTTATGCAAGCTAAGATGTGCCCATGCGACTTGCGTAGCGCCTCATCTTGCATCGACAAAACACTCAGGCACACTGGTGCCCAAACTCATGGACAACAAAAGGCACACTGATGTCGATTTCATTACCAACTGGAACAAAATGATATGGCTGATTGGTTATATAATATGGCACATATCCTTTTATCAAAACTTATTGATTAGAGTCCCTTCACTTTAACTCTATTAACATTTATTGAAGTCGATTGACTCAATGAGCACTTATTTAACTTTTACTGAGATGTGATTTGCAGGAATTAGCGAGGCCAGCTATGACCTGCCAGGCCATTATTATGGCACACTTAGAGGGAATGACAAAAGTAAAAGTTTCATTACAAAACCTCTTTCAATGAGGTAAAACTACATAAAGGATTAAAATACAAGATAAAATGAGCCTACAACTAAAGAGAGGTTGGATGCCAGTAAGCGTCAAATCATAATACACAGAAGGAACTGTCTCAGCTCTGTCTTCGTCTGAACTAGAGCAAGAAGAATAGCATCGAGTGCAAGCAAAGAGGCTGTGTAAATTTTCCTCGATCCTCTTGAGTAAAGAAAGCATCCTTCAGCTTCAAAAAGCTCCCCAGAGGCCCAGAAATGCTCAACATTATTAGACAAGAGGATGATAGAACCTGATTGAGAGGATCGAGCTGTAGCAAGTCATAAGACCAGCAAGCGAATTGGATAGTTCTAGCTCCTCTGCTCAAGCCACATCCAAAGTCAAAAGCCTCTCCCCCTATCCTGTAACTCCTGGCAGTGATCGAAAATCGAGTGATCAGCTCGCCAGAGGACAAAAGAACAAAAAAGGGAGACTAAACTTGTTAGCTCCAAAAGAAGGTTACAGACAAATTCCCAGAGTTCCCAGTGAAGAATACCCCACGAGAACCATGTGCAGTGGACCATCCACACCTTACAGTCTCATGCAGCAGATCATACACACCTCAAAGCATGGAGTCGAAGGCTAAGGCTTCAGAAACATGAGAAAATCATTCAGTGCACTTATCTAGTTGCCTTATAAAAAAAAGGATGGAACCTCCTATGCTTTATAGACGAGCTCGACTTTACCAAAGAATCTGAGGGGTTTTCCATGGCATCGAATTAGACAATCCATAATAAGGTGAAACTATTGTGCCAACAGCTGGAAGACATCCACGATGAGGAGGAGTATAGCCTAGTACAAAGGAAGAGAAAAGACTGAGACCTAAAATGACAACACGGCAAGCTATAAGCAGAGGCTTTTGACTAAACGATGAACCATAAGTGAAAGATTTGATAATGCTATAGATTGCAAGTAAGGACTTTAGCAGTAGAACATAACTCCCAGTCCGTAAAGCAAACTGAGAGTTAAGGGCCTTGATGTTGTGAGCATTTTTCAGATTACTTGAAATGGACTGGCCGGGGCCCCAATAAGTAGCAAGGCCTAGCTAAAGGGGAGGCCTAGACTACTTGATAGTTGAGGTCACTTAGCGGAAGGCTAGCTCACTACCCATGGACTAAGGATGTAGGAAAGGGTCAACTTGAAAGCCCAGCTCATTGGGGAATACACCAGCTCACTGAGCAGTACGTAGCACCTAGACTACCCTTCAATAGACTTATCCCAAGTGAACTCAGTAGCGAAACCAGTCCGTGATGAGTAGGTCATGCAATGCAGACCCAGGTCACTATGATAGCGAGTTGAGTACTAGTACAGAGGCTTAGTCATCAGCCGAGGGCACATCTTCCCAATCGGTAGGTTAGCCTCCAAAACTGACACATTAGCCCCCAATAGTCTGACAATGATTTGTCCAGCATTTATTATCAGATGCTAAGAATTTATTACCTGGAGTGGCAAAAATAATCATTTTGTTATCTGTTAGATTACACTTGTAACCCTCCCCTCTTCTTTAAATAGGGGAGGAGACTACTGTATAACATATAGTGAAAAAATTGCTTACAGAGACTGCCAAAATTATAACTCAGCATTGTATCTCTGTTGAACCAAATGGAAAATCTCCATAAAAAAAGCTAATACAATTCAACGTAGACATAGGGGCTTATTGGCTTTAGCCAAATCACGATAAAAGCTTCTGGTGTTTGTTGTTCTTCCTCTTTCTCTTCTGCTTCTTTAGCTTGTAGTTTGGGGTAACACTAAACTTACACCAGCTGACTAGATTTCACTGTGAACATGAGCTAAGAGCCCATTTGCTTCTGTAACTGGGATGGGCTATGGTGGGCTGGATAACTAGTTTGCAGGGTAAGATAGTCAGTAGGCTAACTTACAATTACAGGGCAGCAAGCTGACTTACTATTGTAGGGCAATTGCAGGGTAATTCTTGCAGGGTAATTTTGCTTCAAGTACTCCTTATAAAGAGTTCTTTACATCTTATTTTACCTGTGAGTATGGTACAGTTATATTAGGAAATCAAGGTTCATGGAAGATCATTTGTATTAGAGATATTAGCCTAGAAATTAATAATGGATGCAAATTGCTATTGAAAAATGTTAGACATGTTCCTAATATTTGCCTCAGATTGCTTTCTACTTGAGCATGTGATGATATGGATTTTGAAATCTATTATGGTAAAGGTAAATGGAAACTTACAAAAGGGTCTCTAATTGTGGCAAAAGTGAAAAGATTAATTCTCTTTATCGAACAAGAGTAACACTATGTAAATAAGAGGTGAATGTTGTTGATAACTCTTCTGTGTTGTAGCATATGCATCTGGGCCACTTGAGTGAGAAAGGACATGATGTGCTAGCAAAGCGAAGCTCCCTTCTCATGGGAAGTATGCCTCCAAAGAATTGTAGTCATTGTTTAACTGATAAACAATATAGAGTTTTATTTTTTAAATCCCCTCCATATAGGAAATCAAATATTCTTGGTTTAGTTCATACTGATGTGTGTTTTATGGATTTAAAAACTCTTGGTGGTGTTGTATATTTTATTACATTTATTAATGACCAATCTAGGAATGTTTGGGTCTACACACTAAAAACTAAAGACCAAGTGCACGATGTTTTTACTAAATTTTATGTGTGTGTTAAAAGAGAAAGATGAATGAAATTGAAATGTGTCTGAGTAGATAATGGTGGCTAGTATAGAGATTCATTTAAGAAATATTACAAAAATCATGGCATCAAGCTTGAAAAGACTATTCCAAAGACACCTCAACAAAATGGTGTTGCAAAAGGATGAACCAAACAATTAATGAAAGAATTAGATGTATAGTCTTTCATGCTAATTTGTTTAAAGCCTTTTAGGTGAAGTAACGAGAATTGCAGTGGATTTCATTAACCTTTCTCCTTCAACTCATCCTGATTATGATGTTCCAAAGAAGGTGTGGGCTAGAAAAGAAGTCTCAAACAATCATTTGAGAGTGTTTGGCTGTTGAGCATTTGTGCACATTCCAAAAGATGAAAGATTCAAGCTTGATAGTAAGCCTAAATAGTGTGTTTTCTTGAGTTATACTCATGATGAATTTGGTTACAAATTGTAGGATTCGATAGATAAAAAAATTATAAGAAGTTGAGATATGGTATTATTTGAAGCCAAACTATTGAAGATCTTGACAACATTGGGAAATCGAAGCCAGTAGACACTGGTTATATGGATTTGAATCTTAAACCTCCTACCATGCTTGTTGATGATCACAGGGGAGATGCAGAGGTTAATGATACTACACTTCAGCTTACAGTGCCTATTGATCTAATTTTACCTAAATAATCTCTTGAGCCTTAGTTAAGAATATCTATTAGAGAGTGTCATTCTTCTCAGAGATATCCACCTGATAAATATGTGATGCTCATTGATGGAGGAGAGCCTGATAGTTATGAAGAAGTTATGTATGGGAAGCAGAGAGAAAAGTGGCCACAAGCTATGTAAGATAAACTAAATTCCTTACATGAGAAGAAAATATATAACTAATGAATTTGCCTAAGGGTAAGAGGGCACTAAAGAACAAATGGGTGTTCAAGATAAATTTAGATGAAAGTATCTCATAGAGGTAAGTTTGGTTATGAAAGGCTTTAGTTAGAAGAAGGGTATTAACTTTGAAGAAATATTCTCACTAATAGCTAAAATATCCTCTATCACAATTATGCTTGGATTAGCAGTTACTCTGAATTTAGAGGTTGGGCAACTTAATGTGAAGACTACATTTCTTCATGGTGACTAGGAGGAGGAAATTTACATGGAATAACCTAAGGGTTTCAGAGTCAAAGGCAAAGGGCATATGATATGCAAGTTGAAAAAGAGTTTGTATGGACTCAAGCTAGCACTAAAGCAATGGTACAAGAAATTTGATTCATTCATGATGGATCATGGTTATGGTAAAACTACTTCTAATCATTGTGTTTGTAAAGAAATTCTTTGATGATAATTTTATTATTCTTTTATTATATGTGGATGATTTGTTGATTGTTGGTTATGATATCAATAAAATTAATAGACTGAAATGAGATTTAAGCATGTCTTTTGCTATAAAGGGCTTAGGACAAGCAAAACAGATCTTGGGCATAAGAATTTCTCGTGACAAAAAGAACAGTAAACTCGTGTTATCTCTGGAAAGATATATTGAAAAGGTATTGAAGAGATTTAACATAAGTAAGTTTAAACCTGTTAGCACTCTACTTGTAGGCCACTTTAAGCTAAATTCATAGTAATATCCTTCAAGTAAGATAGAAAAAGAATATATGAGTATGATTCCTTATGCATCTGCAGTTGGCAATCTAATATATGTTGTGGTGTGCATAAGGTCAGATATTGCTCATATAGTTAGTATTGTGAACAATTTCTCTTTAATCCTAATAAAACATGCAATCAAATAAATGCTCTGATATCTTAGAGGTACATCTCAAATTTGTTTATGTTTTGATATTAATAAGCCTTGTTAGATAGTTACACAGAAGCAGACATGACTAGTGATGTTAACTCCAAAAAGTATACTACTGGATACATGATAACTTTTTCAAGAGGAACTGTATCTTGGCAATCAAAGTTGCAAAAATGTGTTACATTGTCTTCCATAGAAGCTGGATACATTGCTATTATAAAAGCATCTAAAGAATTCTTGTGAATGTAGAAATTCCTACAAAAGTGGGGCTTGAAGCAAAAGAAATATGTGTTGCATTGTAACAGTCAAAGTGTGATTCATCTCAGTAGGAATTCGACTTTTCATTCGAGGTTGAAGCACATTGAGGTACAATGTCATTGGATATAGGAAGCACTAGAGATGAAATAGTTGACACTTGAGAAAATTCATACAAATGGTTCAAATATGGCGACAAAGACCCTGTCCATGTAAAAGCTAATCACTTGCATAACATATATATATATATATAGGCTTAGGTTTGCATGTGTAAGGTTGTAAAAAAAGGAGGATTGTCGTGAGAGAGATAGAACCTCTTGCGACGACGCCAAAGGGAGAAAGAAGGAGGTTACATTGATTTTCGCCCATCCTGTCAAAGATTAATCATGAAACATACTCCAATTTGTATGAAATTTGAGTATGTTATTCCTAATATTTAGAAAAGTATAGTATATATATTATTTTAAATTTTTCTTTTTCTCTGCTGGCTGATTTTATACACTAATTGGTTAGGATTATTGTGTAGAAATTTCACCTATTTTGATGAAGAGTTTTGTCCAGATTATTCTCTAAAATTTCTAGGAAGATATTGTTGTACTTATTAATTATTTATTAGTATAAGAATTTTTATTGCACTAGGTCCTATGATTTTTTTACTCTCACATTGAAGGGTTTTCAATGTTAAAAATTATTGATTTCCCAATTTATTTATTTTTAGTTAACTTTGTATTGAATTTATTTAATTACATAAAGTAGAAAAAGTTGATTTGGATAATTTAATATTTTTTACTATAATATATTCTAGTTTCTTTCCAAGAAAAATATTTTTAAAGGAATTAAAGTTTTTCATAAATTTTGATAAATTATGTTTTAAATTGTGGATTTTAGTAGTTCATTCTCACTGATTCCCTATGATTCACCCTTCTCTTTTTCTCATTTTTTAGGCTTTTAAATCAACCTAGTAAACCTTTAATAGCCTTGTGAAGATTCAAGGCCAACATCTTAGAGGAAATTTGACAATTGGATTAAAGCTAGCCTTCATATATACATATGCATTGCTATGGTCTACTATTTTGTCATGTATGTTAATTTTATAGGTTTTTGGATATGTTGTGTGGTCTTCTACTATTGAATTAGCTTATGGCCTCAGTGTTCAAAAATGGGTGTGATATTGCTAAAATTCCAACAAGTTCCTAAATAATCTTGTTGTTTATAAGTTATTTTAAAACTATGGTTTTAAGATATATTTTTGGGCTTATCTAAATTGTTTTACATTTGGGTCTTGCATTGTCGATGAGTAAGGCTTATAGAAGGCCATTCTATAATGGTTTCCTAAGCTAGTCATGTGTCCAAAATTGGGACACGACAAAGTTATGGAGAAAGGCATACATATATACGTACATGTATATATATATATCCTTAAATAATTCCTCCTATCAAGATAATTGATTGTAGTTATCCATAATTAATTAGATGAGGATATTAAAAGATTGGGTAATTATTAAATACCTAATTATTTAATAATTATCTTATTTAATAATACACAAGTGGGTTGATTTAAGTGTTTTTAATAGAACTAAGATAAATGTTAACATTATCACCTTAAGTACAATTAAAAGACTTTGCTAACAAAAACCATTAATTGATTAATGTATATATATGTTGCTCTCTTTTAAATTTTAGTCATATATAGAGATGACAAAAATACCCTAACCTAATAAGTCTTATCCAAATGGATAGATATTTATTCAATAGATCATATCCAAATTAGAGCTATTATTTAATGGTTTGGATTTGGATCTAACCATTAAATAATCAATATGGGCCTTGGTCTCTTTTAATTATCACAATAGACTTACTTGGATAATATGCTTTATAATAAATCAATTATTATCAATAAAAAATTATATTTTGCTTTATCAATTAAAAAATTCATAATTATATTTTTTATTCAAAACAAATTCTTATTAAATCTTTAGAGGGTCTAAATTAATGAATCTCTGTCGAGTTCGGGTTAGGTATGGGTTCATATTTATATTTTTACATTTAGGTTCATATTTTTACACTCTATTATCTACAATAAGTAATTAAGTACAAATATTTTATCTACTAAATAATAGGGTGATCTTACCTATCAAATGCATAGATGATGAATAATTATCAATTTTTATATTGATTATATCATAACAATTCTTTTTAGCTATATCACTACAAAAAATTTACTATATTTGTGATGGTCATATTATTAATATTGCTACAATTTTGACCCCTACAAATATTATTTCGATGGTTCAATTGACCATCATAGAAGTGGCCATTGTAACACATTTTTGTAGCAGTTCTAGTTGACCACTGGCATAATTAGTACAAACTTAAAATTTTATGACGATTGTTAATTTCATTTTAGCAAGGGTTTTAACCATTGCTAAATTTTTAAAAATTTTGAATCTTAATTTAGTAAGGTTTTAACTGTTGCTAAAATATTTAAAAATTTTGAATCTTAATTTAGTAGGGGTTTTAACCATCACTAATATATTAAAAATTTTGATTTCTTGACTTGTTAGGGCTTTAACTATCACAAAATATTACTATTTTAAAAAATTTTACTATCGAATTTATAGGGGTTTTAAGCATCGCAAAACTATGTATTATTTTATTTTAATTTTTTCTCAGTATTTATTTTCTTTTATTAATTTAATTCTTCTTCCATGCTTTTAATAATAAAAATTTCAAAACATATATATATATATAATTCAAAATCAAATAAATCATATAAGTAGACAAGAATCCAAAATCATTCAATTTCATTGACATAAGTTGTAATCCA
>JANHAO010027527.1:0-10829 GCA_026873985.1 Saraca asoca | reverse complement strand
AAGCAATATAAGATGAATAATCAACCTTTATTATCAAATCAATATAGAATGTACAGTCATAGATACAATAGAGCTCAATCATATTAGCCCTAGGGCACCTATCAGACTAACATCTTACTTCTTTGATGTTGAATTATGTCAATAGGTCATCGAAAGTTTTCCAATAAGTGATATCTGAGCGTAGTTTTACTAGATTTAGGTTCTTGTTCCGGTCCTGCCTCTTAAAAAAAGTTAATCTATTATGGCACCTTGTTTGTTCTATTAAGGTATAATAATGTCATGGCTTCAATTCCTTCCAATCTCCTTTTCCAACTTCATGGTGCTTTACACTCATATAGAAAATATTAAGATAGATAAGACTTAGAGCATAGTTAATTCATTTGAAACTGACATAGCTCAAAATAACCTATGATTTTCAATCGTTTGACTAGTGCTCGATCGGCCAGGGTTAAGTGAAGAATCAACATTTTGGCACAAGTTGCTCAATCGAATAGCCTAGGGTATTTGCTTATTAGTTGAGAACTTCATAAACCAACCGTTCAATCAACGTATGCTAAAAAGTATGATCAAGTTTGCATAAACAATGTGATACCGACAACCATTTAGTGAGACTTTCGCTAACATCACCAATGCGTTATAGACACGTGATAATAGCTCATTTACCCAAAAACACACTAATTGGCACCTTCAGTACCTATATATACCCACAGGTATTCCTCTTATCAAATTATCTTTTGTATACTTAATGAAACTTCACTCAAATACTAACTTAAACATCAAAGTGTGCTTAGTGGGTCACTTTCATCATGTATGGCTAATTTTTTTATACTCGCAGGTTATCATTCTACTCTGTTGGTCAACATCACATTTGAAGGAGTTTCATTTGACACTATTTGTGGCTTTCCCAGCTACTTCATGACTTCTTGTCACTTTCAATTGCAATCATCATGCACTCCATCCTCTGATAGGTGTCACTGTCATGAAAGAATGAGGGATGATCATTACCTGGACTAGATTACAGAGGAAGCTCACCGGATTATAGTAGAATTGGAGTGTGACACTTTAGCAAAGTAGCTTCAGTAGTTGAAGAAGGAGCTTAGTGCTTTTCATTGAATTTCTAACTCTACCACCCTCAGATCCTACAAGCCCTATCTTCAAGGAAGTTAATCCGACCACCTCACCTTTACCTTAGGTAGTTCAACCCACTCATGTTTCAAAACACCACCTTTAGTTGCCTTCCTTACCTCCTTTGCCACCATATTTTATAGTTCCCACCATGTCTTTGTAAGGAGTTGCCACCATATACTTACTTCCTAACCCACACACCTTATTTCTATTAACCTCATAGGTCTAAACCCCAACTGGGTCGATGGCCCCTAATATTTCTTTTGCTCTACCACACATGGCCAGTATTTGTCATCATGCTACTCACACCTATGAACCATATGACCTATTGAACCCCACCATGAACTTCATCTAAGTCTTTAGGTAGTTATCCTCTAGTCAAGAAGAAAACCACTTATTCTTGATGGCTATGATGGCTGCTCCATTACCCAACTACTTTAAACCACCAATCTACATAGACCTATATGATTGCACAATAAACCCATATGTCGAGTGCTTAGATGCTATCATATGTCGAGCCTTCTTCAGTACCCTAAAGAAAGCTGGCCTGTGATGGTTCACCAACCTACCTAGGCAATCAATCTATAGCTTTTAGTAGCTAGCTGAGGCTTTTTTTATGCACTTCACCATTAGTAGAGTGCCTCAAAAGACTTTAGCTACTCTAGTTAACTTCTAATAAGGGTGGCGGGAAACCATTAAGGAGTATTTGGCTTGCTTTAATGCAATGACATTGGAAATCCGAGATTTTAGAGAGGTAGTAGTAGTACATCAAATTAGAGTAAGGCTTCAGTCAGAGCATTACTCCTTTTCACTGGCCAAATGCCACACTACCTTTCTTATGAAGTTATTAGCTCATTTGGAAAAGTATATTAGTATGGAAGAAGTGGAGTTCACTCAGCAGTAGATTAAACAAATGAAGGCAGATAATGCGCCTTCTTGAGAAATACCTGCAGATCGGGATAGAGGGCTTCTCAAGGGCGATTTAATAGATATGAGTTATTGAATACACCAATCAGCAGCATAGTGTAGGATGTTCATGCAGCTAAACTGATGAAGTTCCCTTAGTTGAAATGACAAAAGTATCTTTAAACGGATAAGTCCAAATTTTGTAAATTCCACCAAGACTATGGGCATCTTACAAATGAATGTGTTACTTTGAAATTGAAGCACTTATACAATAAAGACATTTTTCAAAGTATAAAAAGTTTCATGTAGGTGAGGGGAAAAAGGAGAGAAAGGAAAGCAAGCATTCCCCATAGCCTAGACGATCAGAAGGTAAACAGGTGGCGATGAATTCCCCTGTCTTAGGAACAGTTGAGATAATCATAAGAGGTTTTGCCGAGGGAAGTTTCTAATAATGTTAGAAAGAGGCACTTGAGGGCAATCATGGTAGTAGAAGGAAAAAGAAAAAAAGAACATTATGAGCCAATTTGTTTCATAGAATAGGGCTTTAGGGATATTGACAGAGATTGTGATGATTTGATAGTGATTTCAGCCGTGCTGCATAACTTTATTATCAAGTAGATATTGGTTGATTAGGGAAGTTTCGTTAATATTTTATATTTGCATGCTGGTAGTGCTTTGAATATTCCCAAGGACATATATAAACCTTACACAAGTGTTTTGGTTTGTTTCACAGGAGGGCAAGTGTAAGTAAAAGGGACAATGACTCTGAGGTTGACATTGGAAACTCAACTGTTAGTGAAAAATATAGACATTGCATTCCTTATGGCAGGCACTCCAAATTGTGCCTATAATGCTATCTTGGAGAAACTATTGTTAAACTAAGCTAGAGCTATTATTTCCACACCCATTTACTAATGAAGTTCTCGACAGAAAGGGCATTAGGGAGGTATAGGCTAATCAACAAAACGTTTGGAAATGCTACATAGCAAGTTTGGCCAAACCTCATAGAGGTACTAGCAGAACAAAGTTGGCACTTGAGGAGGGAAGTGAGTGTCAAATGATAGATTCTACATCGGTAGGATAATCCCCGCCACTGGAATCCAATTCTAACATAGAAGAAGTGCGGCTCTTTGGAGGTAGTGATGAAAAGATAGTCTAAATTAGGGCAGACTTAAGAAAAGAAGAATGGGAACAACTAATAAAACTCCTACAAAGTTATATTGAGGTGTTCACTTGGACATTAGCTAACATATCGAGAATTGATTTGAAGATAGCTTGCCACAATCTTTCGATCAACCTGAGTGTGAGGCTTGTACACTAGAAGAAGAGAAACTATAGGCCAAAGTGACAGAAAGTAATAAAGAAAGAGGTGGACAAATTGTTGAAGGAAGAATTCATTAGAGAAGTCTTGCATACTATATGGTTGACAAATGTATTATTGATGAAAAAAGCTATCGGGGATGGCAAATATATGTAGACTTTATAGATCTTAACAAGGCCTATCCTAACGACACATACCCACTCCTGAATATTGATCAACTAATAAATAATGTTATGGATTTCAAAGTTCTCAACTTTAGTGATATGCTTTCAGGGTATAATCAATAGAATATGCACCCTAAGGATGAGGACAAAATGACATTCATCACAAATTAGGGGAAGTTTTTTTATAAGGTTACACCGTTCAATTTAGAAAATGTTGGACTAACTTACCAAAGAATGATGAACAAAGTTTTTGTGGAACATATTAAGAGAAACACGGAGGTTTACGTAAATGATATGATCATTAAGTCAAGAAGCATAGAGCAACAGTAAAAGGATCTTGAAAAGACTTTTGCAATGCTAAAGTGGTATTAAATGAGGCTGAATCTAAAAAAATGTGAGTTTGGAGTAAAGGTTGGAAAGTTTCTGAGTTTCACGATCACTAAACGAGGTACTGAGGCTAATACATCCAAGTGTCAAGCCATAATTAGCATGGGAAGCCTATCTACATTGAAAGAGGAGCAAATGCTTAATGGAAGGGTTACTATTTTTGCACATTTTATGTCCAGGTATGGCCTTCCTGCCATGATCATATTAGATAATTGAAAGCAATTTGCCAATGGCGACTGCCAAAACTTCCACCTTAAGTATACTCTTCTTTATGTGCTTGTTTGTAGCGATACAAGTCTCACATATCTTAATATGAAGGTTAGGTATCAAGCAAATATCTACTTCTATCAAGCATCCCCAATCAAATGGGCAGGTTTAATTGGTAGATAAAATCATTTTGGACGGACTACGCAAAAGGATGGATGAGGCAACAGGAAGATGGGTTGAAGAGTTGCCAAGCATCCTATGGTCATATAGAATTGTTGTGCACTTAGCCACTGGCAAAACCTTTCATGCTAACATATGGAAGTGAGGCTATGCTCTCAGTAGAGCTTGGGCAATGCTTTAATTGAAAAAAGCAATATAAGCAACAAAGAAATGAGGAAAGGATGAGAGAAGAACTAGTTATGTTGATTGATACAAGAGAAACAACTCAACTCCAAAACAAGCACAACAAAGAGAAGATTACAAAGGTGGCAAACAAAAGATTAAAAAGCAAAGTGTTTGCAAAAGGAGACCTAGTCCTACAAAGAGCGAATGGACCGAGAAAAATACAAGTCGAAGGAAAGTTAGCTGCTATATGGGAATGGCTGTTTAGAATATAGGAGAGCCTCCTCAACAAGTGCTTATCATTTAGAAACTATACAGGGGAAACATTTTCCCTGAACATGGAATGTAATGCACTTGAAGTAATACCATGTACAAATCTAATCGCTAAAAGTGGTCTTATGTAACTAGCACAATGAAATGAAAGTGAACGTTTACACTATATATGACTTAAAATTTGAAAGACCCCTCAGTTTGGGTAGATCCCCTGGTACACTCAAATTCGAGTAGATCCCTCAATCTGAGCAAATCCCCTAATATACTCAAAATCCAAGCAGATCCCTCAATTTGGGCAAAACTCCAAGTATACTTAAAATTTGGGCAGATCCCTTGATATACTTAAAATTTGAGCAAACCCTTTGGTCTAAGTAGATCCTTTAAAACACTGAAAAGTATAAATAAGCCCTGAGGCATTAACAAGAGCACTAAATCTAGTCCCACAGAATGGTGTTCGAACATACTCAAAGCGAATTGATTGACTAATAGAAATTTAGGTGATTGATAATATATTAAAGGCCACAAAGTCGTTGAAAGCATGTAAAGAGCAATATTGAGTAAATATATAAGCTTATTAGCCATGCAATTATGCAAAGAGCAATAAAAAATAAAAGGAAAGCTCATGTAGCCATTCGACTGAGCAAAGAGCAATATTAAAAAATTATAAAGTCATATAATCATTTGGCATAATCTTTACATAGAAAGGATAATAGCAGCAAGCCATAGCAATACAGTTCAAGTAAAAGACTGCTTGGAGTAACCTTTTATGTAGTCTTTACATAAATAGAATTCGAGTCCTTTAGCACTTCTTCAGGAAGCTCCTCCTAGGACTTTGTCTCGTCATCAAACTTGGAAAGGTCACACAAAAGATCCCATTAGTCATCATCTAGGTCAGCAGAGAAGCTATCCTTTGGGCCTATGGTGGAGCCCCTATTGAGGATGCTTCACTCATGCAAGGAAGGAGTGAAGGTGCAATCAAGAATGGGCAAATCATCTATAAGGGTCACTTCCAGTCCAGGCTTAGGTTAGGAAGTCAGAGGGACAATAGACTCCCGTTTCATTTGAGTTTGAATATGGACCCCATTGATCACTTAGAATCCATGGGACCCATTAGCACTTTGAAGGTAAAATTAGAAAAATATAACTAGTAGAAAAAGGGAACATTTGTTTCCAGCACATTTTGAAAAGTTAAGAGCTGAAAGTAAAACCAGAGAGTTACAAAGTGGTTTACCAATGGAAAGTGTAGCCAATAGCCAAGGAAGAACATCAAAGAGAAGGAAGATGAGTCGCAACAGTTGAAACTCATAACGACAGAGTGATGTAGTTGCCATTAACAAGGCCAATTCGACTTATATATAAAAGATCAAGACAAATTGAATGGCTAAAAAGAGTCAAAATGAAGGGTCAGGATAACATCCCTAAAAAAATTTAAAGCTCTTGGAAAATGTAAAATATCAGGAATATAGACAATCCTTAGGAAAGTAAAACCCTCGGGTAGTTAATTCTTCAAGAAGGGGGCACTCTGAAACAATTAACCCTTGAAATTTAAGGATGTGTTAGTTTCCATAAAGATAGGCAATTTGCTGGTATCTACATGGGGAACCCAACCAAAGTGCAAGCAAAAGAAAGTTGAAAGCAAATGACAATTGTGAAAGCTAGTAAAAGCATGGTCGTCTGATAAAGTACAGGGGCTTGTTGGAAGTGCACCTCGATAAAGGCAAAGGGAAATAGTATGTTAGGAAAAATTAAAGATACAAGGATATGAGAACAAAGTAAATTCATTAAGTTTGCTGATAAACTATACAACAAAGTTAACTAGAAAAAAAAACAAGTTATAGCTATTAGTAGCACTTAGGCAGAGTTAATCTTGAGCCAAGGTCTTGTCCTGGTCAATCTTAGTCAAGTTGAACGTTACATCAGGGATAAAGTGTTGAATTTGATGAACGGCCTTCTTAAACCTAAAGCGGATCACAGGAAAGGTCAAGTCTTCAACCTCTTTCAAGGCTTTTTGAAGCCTATCTTTGAAGGCTATCTCATTGTCCTTTCATGCTTGTTGTTCGACCTCCAGCTTCTTTACCATACTATCATTCTGCTACTGCAAGACATCCATACGCTTAACCTTCAGAAGCAAGGCATACCATTCTTTTACAAGCTCGGTGACACGGTTAGTTAGATCGAAAATGCTAATGTCCCAATTAGCTACTTCCTTAGTCTTATCCTCAAGATTATTCTATAGCCTACCACTACCAAAGGATCAGTCTTAGCTTGCTCTCTTTCACTTCAGGCAAAGGGTAGTGCTGTGGCTAAGAAAGTCATGGCTAAACAAATAATTTAAGTGGCGATGGTCTTTAAGAGATGTAAAGGATCATACTCCAACAAGAATTCTTTTACACAATCCTTATTGACCGGGAAGAGTAGGTGATGGCGTAAAAAGGCACCATAATCAGCATTCTTGTAACATAGGTTGTCAATAGTATTAAATGACAAAACGTCCCCTTCAGGAGCAACGATCAGCTCTAATTCCTCCCAAGCCCTCACCCTTTCTTTTTTGGCTGTGGGGGTGGGAATCTTAGAAGGGTTTTCCTCTTTACCTTTGATGATTTCTTCTGAGGATGCCTTTCACTTCCTAGACAATAATGTTTTACTTTGTTCGAAGGTAGTCTCAGGTCGATCTATAAGAAATGACCCTTACGTTATTTTAGTGGGAGGAATTAGTTTGAGCTATGCAGTGAGAGGCATTATTAGCTTCTCCCTAGCCAAAGCGCAGGTATAGATTTTAGCTATACACTGGTCCGACATTTTTATGTGATGGATCCCTATAACTTCATAGTGTAACCATCAATCTATGAGACAAAAGTTAGAAAAATGAAATCAAACAATGACAACATAGTAAAAAAGGAAGCAATATATGTAGCATAAATTGAACATCAAAAGAGCCTAGTGCTAGCAGCCATAGGATGAGGTCTTGATCAAATTCAGAAAGATCCTTGAAAGAATCCCCTAAGTTGGTTTGGTAGGCTTAGACCACCTAGAAAGTTAAACTGATCTTCTTTCTTGGAGAAAAAAAAATAGGTGGAACCCTTCATCCATTCAAATTTTGAAAAAAAATAATGTTTCCAAGTTCGAATGAAAGCAAGTATATTCTCAATGAAAACATGATCTAGTCATTGGAGGAAGTGTACCCAGCCCCCATTTTTCAGTTGAGAGTAAGTAAAGAAGAAAAGAAACGATTCCACGGTAGGAACAAGGCAAAATTGGAGGCTAAAAACTTCAAAGTATAGAAGAAAGGCTTAGGCATTCCAAGTTAACTATAAAGGGCAAACATTCACAACCTGTAGAACATTCTTTTGTAAAGTGGAGAAAAGAGGATAGATGTGCAAACAATAGACTACATCCCTATAAAACATAGCAAAGGAAGAAATGTCATAGCGAACGGGCTCAAAAACAATACCCCTGATAGATTCCTTTCGAATGTGGACTTTTTCAAGTTCATGGATTATATTGAGGTCCCGCCATTCGGGTGAAGCAACTATACATTTGACAATCAGATGTACATCTCATAAATTGTTAAGCGCAACATTGATCAAGTGTACTTTTTCTCGTCCATGTTCGTGACGTGATCATTCGATCATGATCATTTGAAGAGGTCAAGCAAAGCGATAAATGATACTTTCAAGTGTGTACTCCTCAATGTTGGAGAATGAGTCAGACTTTGATGATGGCAAGTTGATGGGGTCACTCAGTCTACTGAACATGAAGGGGAGGAGCACAATGATGAAGGTCACCTTCAAATATGGTTAGAACAAGTGGAATGAAAGTAAGGAAATATGTTCAAACAAAGATGGTTGAAGGGAGAAAAAAGGTCATAAAAGGAAAAATAAAAGAGAAGAAGGAGAAAGAACTTGTCTCTCCAATGTGGCATAAGAAAAGACAAAAGAAAGAGAATTAGGATGCAACAATTAGCAAGAGCCATTGCGGCTGGCACAATGCATAAAGGAGAAAAAACAAGACGCAAAAACAAAGTAAAAACTTTAGAAGAATAAGGATGAAAAATTACTTGCAGAAAATTATGGCAATAAGGTTGGAATCTAAGAGAATATCATTGGAGAAAGGAGTTAGGAGTAGTAGCAGCAGAGTTGAGGTTGAGAAAGCAGAAGTAGAAATGACTCCAAAAAAAGGGGTTTTTTATATGCAATGTAAGACGAATTCAACAGCCAAGGAGCGATCGAATGGATGGTGATTTGTGACACCAAGGTGACTAGTCCAAATCTCAAGACTTCTCAAGATGTTAAACCATCATTACTGACAACACAAAAGGCAGTTAACCTAGGGAATGACAATGTTACTGAAAGGGTTAGTCACACCACTAGTCAAAAGGGAATAGGGCAAATGACATAGCTTAACATAACTAGTGATTTTTAGTCGTTTGACCAGTGGTCGATCAGCCATGGTCAAGTAAAGAATCAATATTTTGGCACGAGCTGCCTCCTACCAATCAATTACTCCCCTTGGTCGAATGGCATAGGATATAGGCTTATCAACTAAGAACTTCATAAACCAATTGTTCAACGAATGTATGCCAAAAAGCATGATCAAGTCTATATGAACAATATGATACCAGTAACCGTTTAAGAAGATTCTAGCTAATATCACCAATGCATTGTAAACATGTGGTAATAGCTTATTTGCCCCCAAAAACACGCTAATTAGCACATTTGACACCTCATATATCCACAAGTATTTCTCTTTTCAGATAATGTTTTGTATACTTAGTGAGACTCTGCTCAAATACTAACTTAAGTATCGAAGAGTGCTTGGCTGACCACTTCTATCATGTATACCTGACTTTTTTGTATTCACAGATTATCATTCGACTGATCTCTACACCATCAGTCGACACTACATTTGAGGGAGTTTCAGAAACAAATGTTACTAACTAATCACTCATAAGATTGTAATGTTCTATCCTTTATTTCTTTTTTGAAAAGATGATCTACTCTTACCTATATTTTTCTTATATATATATATATATATATATTAACGAGAGGAGGTTTGAACCTTAAACCTAGTATAGATCTTAATCAAAGACATTTTGTACTTTTTAAAATTTAGGACACACTGATAAGTCATATTAGTGGAATATTAATGATGTCCCATTGGGATCCAATATTAGGTGCTTAATTAATCCTTAATTTCCTGTACTAAGCTCAAAACTTAATGTAGCGTGCAACAGGACAAACGCCATTGTTGTGTCAATTTCTTTGTTTCTTTTTTCTTCACGTGGGGATGAGCTTCGAGACCCCATTAGTGAAGACAGCTCTCACCAAATAATTCCACTTTTGTCAAAACTCACTCATCACACTAGACTGCAAACAACAGTTCAAGAATCCAGGTAACCAAAAAGAAATAATGGCATAAATGTCACGGACTGATAAACTTCTAAATTATGCAATTATTCTATTCTTATTCTTTAATTTTTCACATGTTGCCTCTCCAAGATGCACATGTGACTAAGAACGTATTGTACGCATGAATTATTTCAATAATATGTACTTTATTTATCATTTAAGTGTGAGAAGTGAGAACCCTGTGATTCAATAATATGTACTTTATTTATCATTTAAGTGTCAGAAGTGAGAACCCTGTGATTCAAAGCTAGGTCAGCTCATCAAATTTTGTTAATTTTTAAATTTTAAGTTGGTTGTGTGAGACTATGATGCATAACTCGTGAGGGCAAGTAATTAAACTCTTATTTTTGGTACAAACTCATTAAAATAAAGCTTAATTCTTGTCATTCTCACATCCAACCTACAATCATTCACAAATCAGATGTGCGACAGGTACTAAATACTAGATATAGAAAACTCTAAAGTAAAAAATATAGGACCTGTTTGGAAGTGTTTTTAGGTGTTTTTGTTTTATTGTTTTTGAAAATAATTTTTTAAAAGTAGTTTCTAAAAATTATTTTTTTAGAACAAAAAAACAAAAAACTTGTTTGAATATAAATTTTGAAAATAGATGTTTTCTTTATTTTTGAAGATGAAAAAAATGTATTTAATATTATTTACAACTTTGTCATTAATGAAAATAGATATTCTTCTTAT